>JAKMXA010000430.1:0-40604 GCA_025328625.1 Colletotrichum sp. SAR11_240
ACAGAGCAGCGATCCGCCGAACTCAGCAAGACCTCGAGGTCATGCTGACTGCCATCGATAACGGCACCCCATACCAAGCGTCGGATATAGCGTGGTTGAATACTCTGAACAATCGTTAGTGAAGTGACCGACGAGCAGATTCCATGACGGGCTTACCCAGGAACTTTGATGTGGCGGATGGCTCTGTTGGCCGAGATACAGTGGTGTTGGGCGTGGGAGGATTCGCAGTAGTGTGGCTGCTGTCTCCTCGGGTCAGCATGTCACACCGAGCATGGCGAAGAAACAAACTTGTGGCAGACACGAACAGACCTGTGAGTACCCTGTTGATTAGTCTCAAAAAGTCTCTTTTCTGTTGCACGACGGCGTCAGCTGGGGTCTCTGGAAGAATACCACGCGTTTCCTAGCACTCACTTGAACCACGCAGCTTACATAACGCAGTTACCTGGGGCCGAGGCCCGCAGGCATGAGAGGAAACAAGATCGATTGCGGAGACTATGGGAGCTAAAGCGAGCGACGTTGACAAGAGAGAACTAAACGGACAGAGGTAAAGCGAGTGACATCCGACCAGAGGAAACTGACCAGACAGAGGTAAAGCAAGCAGCATCGCAACAGACAAAGCTCAAAAGAAAAAGATAAAGAACCCAAGATACCAGCGACAAATCCGTCCACGCGTGATTGGATTGCCCATCCACATCAGTCCGTTCACCACGGCCATACAACAAAGAAACATTCTCGACATATCCTGACCTTGTAGTAGGAACAGCCTGACCGCCTTCAAACAACCTGAGAGCCCTGCTGAGAGTCCCGCTGAGAGTCCTGCTGAGAGTCCTGCTGAGAGTCCTGCTGGGATCCTGACTCCTGCGACTCGGTGACCAACGGAAGCAGGCGCTTCTTCCGCCATCTCACGGGGGTGGGCGAGCCGTCCGCGTTGACATCCGAGTCGGTTGGCCTCGCCCGCTTGGCCACCGCACGCTCCTGTCCTCTCTTGAATTGTTCCACCTCCTCGGTGCGTGGCATCCTCTTCTTACGGGCGCTGCTTTGCGGGGAGGAAGCGCCGCCGGGCCGGTGCTGATTCTTGAGACTGTCCCAAGAGCACCCGGCCGGCGAGGTAGACGGGCCCCCTCTGTTGCTGTTGCCAGCGCTAGCACTCGTGGGAGAGTGAGCCGATGAGACGGATGCCGTGCGCGACCGGCTCTGACGAGGGTTGAAATCTTCCCCGGCGACGAACAGAGAGACGGTGGGAGGGGACGACGAGGTAGGTTCGCCACGCGAATAGGTGAGAGACTCGTTGATGTCTGTTTGTGAGGAGATGGGAGTCGTGTTGGAAGACCCCCGGGGAGTGGAAGGCGCCCGGGAGTTTGATTGGGCTGTGGAAGCACGAAGCCAGCTTACCGGTCGGCGTGTCAAGAGGTCCACAAACAATACTCACAATCCGATGATGCCGTGCTCCCGTTCTCAGAGGCCTGAGATGCCTGCGATGACTGCGATGCCTGAGATGCCTGCGATGACTGCGATGCTTGCGATGCCTGCGATGCCTGAGACGCAGAGCCCATTGTCACGAACCTGCTCCTGCGGGATCTGCGGCTCGAGCCTAGATCGACACCCGTCCAGTTGTTCAATCCTGCGGCCGTCGCTCCCGACCCGAACTGGAAGTCCGGGTCTTCGGGGACCACCATCAAGACCGTGTCGCGAGGCCCCGTGGGAGGGTCGACCATGGCATGCTTGGGCAAAATACCGACCACGGTACCCATGCTGCATGCGAAGTTGCTGTTGCGCCGGAAGGGCGACTGAGGGGACTGGGCGAGCCTTCTGTACCTCTGCGCGTACGGGCTTTCGGTGATCGGGATGATGACAAAGATACAAAAGCCATGGTTGCCCTTTGCGAATGTGGCGTGGCTGTTGCCTGGATCGATGTAGGTAGACAGTTGGACGAAACCACAAAACCTTCTCGTCACGGGGGTCAAGTATCCCTTCCTCAGGAGCGTCTCGCCGGAGCCGCTGACGATACCTTGGAAGCTGACGCACGGGGCTTTCGGAAACAACGTAGGTGGCAGAGAGGTAACCGAGATATTGACGTCTTCATCGTACCCAGTGTCAACCACGGTTCTGCTATTGATTAGATTGTTGCATCAAGCCGAAATGGACGATGATGTGAAGCCTCACTTTCTGTAGCAGCCGTCGCGAACGAGAAGGACTGGCGCTGTGTAGTTCCTGTCATCAGGTCCTTCCTCATCCTGGTTGGGAGCTTGGGTGTTGGCGGATTCGCCGTCCTCCTGGTTCTCGCGGATCGTGACTGGGTTCTCCGGTGTGGTCCCTTCAAGGTCCATATTTCTCCAGTTCAGCTGGTATGGATGCAGGGGTCCACTAATTTCCAAATAGAGGTTGCTCCAGTTGGTGGGGAGGTTTGTAATTTTGTATGTTCCAATGTGCATGCTCAATTCAAACATTTGGACGGGTCCATTCTGTCTCGAATCGACTGAACGGCGGCTCAGAAGCTGGTAAGTTGGTTTCATGAGCCACGAGGGGGTAGGGATGGGCATTTCAACAATACACTCCCCGCCAAAAGTGCGAATCATCTGTTGATGCTGATCGAACCATTGTGGCATGCCATCACAACGTACGATTGTATGCACGTATAGAGCTTTACCAAACCCAGCAGGTCGTCCACTGGCGCTGAAGGTGGAGGACATGTTGAGGAGTTGGAGATGTGTAGGAATGATGATGCTTTTGCGACGTAAAGTAGGAAGCTTTCAGAACTGGTGGTGTGGAAAGGTTGAATGATGAGACGAATGACTGTGTAGATGAGGGCTGTCTGCTTGAAGTATTCGGCGGGCTTGCCGCGAATATATGTCATCAACTTCTCAGAGACGTCAGCTCGCAGGTCTAAAGCTAATCCCACATCATGATGGCATTTTCCGTCCGGAAGACTGTCACGGCTCTCTCCCAGGATCGCATGCGGGGAGGGGAAACCATGGGCACTCCGAGGTTGCCCCTCCTCTCTCTTTTCTTTTTCTGATTATGCCATTCTCGTGACATGACTATTGACTCATTGCGCCGCATCATCATCACCAATCACCCGTAGTCATTTCATGATCAACGTCATCCCTTTCACCTCGAGAAGGTGAGTTTAAGCATAGGGTTCCATCCTACAAAGCTAGCTTCCTTCCTAAGCTTCCTAAGAAAGAGGAGGATCTCTGTGCAGCTTCTAATTGATCAAATTCCCTGTCGTTGGAGCAGTATTTGCGGGCTCTGGGAACTGCGCTAAATTTCCCTTCTCGGGGTCAAAGGGATACATCATGAGGGGTGTTCAAAGAAAGCCAGAGAATTGTCCGGAAGACTTCCATGTCACCTACCAGTGAGGGGGAACCTCGAGGGGACCCCTCTTTCCTCATTTCTTATTCTGCTATCACCATTTCTCGTGAGCCACCTGGAAGATTGTAAGACTTGGCCTGCATAATCCACACAGACATGTGATGCGAGTTTTCCAAGATTTCCCCCAAGATATTCCCATCTTAATGACTCCGCCAACGTCGCTGTTGCTCCAGGCCGCCCACAATCTTCGCGCCGATAGCCCCGCCGCGGACGTATCCTTTTCCAAGATTTCTCCACACCAGCAACGCCGTTGCAGAAACCCGCCGATACCGCAGATGGCCGGTTGTTTGGGTGGGGCGGAAGTGGAGGTCATGCAACCGCCTGTCGTCCACAAATTTCACCCGCATCTGAGAACCGCTTGCGATTTCATGTGTTGATGCTTCTGCAGCAAATCGGGGAGAGTATTCGGGATCGGACATCAAAGGTCAACCAGTTCTTTTTTTTTTCTCACTTCCTATCCGGCCTGCTCAGTATGAGACAATCAGACTGAAAGGTGAACCTCGCTCCAACGATATGCAACTATTGGAGTGCTGTCGGATCAGGACGGAAGCAGGAGATATGCTACTGTTCACACATCAAATTGGAGACCTAGAGACTCCTCCACTGTGAATGAACCCTCTGCGAGTTTTCGTCGAATTATCAACAATATTCTTGAGCTTTGCAGACGTTGTCTCTCAAGCAGTCTTTCTGTTTCCCTCGAACAATCACCATCAAGTTTATTCGCAACATGTCCAGCATTATTGAGCTTGCCATCTCCGAACCCAAGCATTTGCCCTGGATATCTGATTGGGTTGCTGAGCTATCAAGGCTCCGTAGACAGACTCGGATATCAGGCGCTGCTGCTGAATCCTCGGACCCGTCTTCCAGCAAGAGGTTCCAGATCAGTCCGGCCGAAGCCATGGCAAGCCTGAAATTGGCGTCGTTCAGAGACATTGTCACCAGCATCCAGGAGCGATATGCCGGCTGGGAAGGTGTCAAGGCGATAGGTCTATGGGATGACACCTGTAAGGTCTACTTCAAATCGCAGGAGGCTTACAGCCAATTCAACCCCTTCAACAAGACATACCAGTATGAACTTGACAACAATCTTATTTCATTCACACTCACCCGTTGGTATGAAGACGCTGCCTACTTCAAGATCATCAATTGTGATGTCATGAAGAAGGGCTGGATTGCAGATTTTGGGAAGAGCAAGAGTGAGTGGGCCAGGGAGAACAACATTACTATCCAGCGCGTTTTCATTGTACGGTCGGAAATGTACTGGGTCGTTCCCTTACAGGCCGCTCCCAGGTTGTTGAAAGATGTGAACGTGGCTCTTGGTGGACACCTTGGTACTGCGATGTGAGTAACTATGACCTGAAGTGGACGTCTACAGATTGTCAAGTTGCTAACACTTTGGTAGACCTGTTGATTCTAAGAGCATTGTTCTACTCTGCTGGAAATGCCTTGAATATGGTCATTTTGGAGACTCCTGCCCTCCAGCTAATGACCCTGTGTGTAAGAAGTGTCTGGGCCAACATGTTCCATCAGAATGCCCACAGAAGCAGAACGCCACCCGCCCTAGGACCAATCCTCCCACCAAGAGCACGCTCAAATGTTATTACTGTGAAGGGAACCACGTGACTGGGTCGACAAAGTGTGTTGCACCGAAGGTCATCGAGGCAGTCGAACAAGCAGCGGAGAAAGGGAAACGCATGCCTGCGTGGCTCAGAATGATTCCATCCCACATCGCGGAGACATTGGCACTTATCGAAAGACAAGATTGCGAAGATGTTGACACAGGATGTTTCGACAATCAAATCTCTCATTCCCTATCCGAAAATCCCGAGCCCGAAGATGCATCTATCAATCTACCCAATGAGCAGGTTACGCTTATTCATGGTTCGGGGAATGCACGGTCACCTACCATATCAACTGATCCGGACGGGCCAATGGAACATGATCAGACTACACCTGAGTCCTGCCCAGCATTGCACGACGATTGTGATCCTGCTATCTCCTTCTCGGGGTCAGATGAATCTACCTGTCCATCTTCAGCACCAGGCACCTCCGAATTAGTGGGATCTCGAAGGTCCACTGGTAGTGAGGTGTCTAATTCTGGTAGCCAATCTACGGACGTCCGGGACAAACACCCTCGTGAACCAACACGAGAAGACGTTCAACCACCTGTGTCGAAGCGACAGAGGTTGATGGAGGCCACGTCCCGCATTCCAGAAGCCGAGAAGACCGACCGCGCAATTGCTGAAGCTGACCTGGCCAAAGCTGAAAAAGTCGCCAAAAAGAAACATCGTCAGCATTCCAAATTCCACAGACAACAGCATGTTGCTTCAGGAGGGCGGCAGAGGTTCATCGAGAACACCAAGCACATTCCAGACGCCGAGAGCAGGATCGCTAAGCAGGTTGAATTTGGTATGTTTCTACCTGAATTTGCGGAACATATCCGAGCTCAAGTTCGACAACTCGTCCTTGAAGGCACTTGCGTGTCGACTGCCCACAATAGTGATGCGGATTCGGCGAGTCTTAGTCTTGATTTTTTGAATTTGAGACCGGATACTCTAGTTACGACAGAACAGGGAACCGCTGAGCAAGACATCCTGGAGTCTTGTTCAACCACTGCTGCAACTTTCACTCCTACTCAACCTCGACCCACATCAGCATCCATGCCCAACAACGTTTCGGTCTTCAATATATCTGGAGAAGCTGAGCCCCGGCTTCATACAATTGACGGAAACCAGAGCTATAGCGAACTTCGGAAGAGCATGGACATGGAACCAAGCACAAGGACTCGTGTCAAAAAGACCAAGCCGCTTGAGCGGCGTATTCCTGACGCGACGGAGGCAATCAGCTGTGGGCTACCGCTGTCTAATTGGAACATGAAGGGGGGTGTTGGGACAGTTGTGTTGGATAATGGCGAAGGGAAGGAGAAGGTTCACTTGTTTAAGAAATACGCGAAGAAGAAGGATACTTCAAAGGGACGGGAGGAACCGATAACAGACACTTCAACCTGATAGCTTTCAGGTTTAGCAATAGCCAGCTTGATTCATGGCGGCAATGCATCGTCTTGCTTTACAAGTGCATCCGATCTCGATTCAGCCATGTAGAACGAGTGCCAGGAAATATGTCTCACGTCAGATTCTGCAACAACCATTTTCTTGTTCATTCCAAACCTCCAGCTTCCTTCAATGTCCATTTTAGTATTCGAAATCACTGTGATAGGTCTGGATGTCGACGGAATTTACATTTCGATGGTGAGTACCTGAAACACCTCATGACCAAACTATTCTCTGTCTTGAACGCTGTTATAGCAACTCTTCTCTGTACGCACCAGCATGACGAAGACCAATGGATGGGATAGATGTTCATCGCCTGCTGGGAGCCATCTATTGCGGCAGTCTCCCCCCCTTCACCCCTTCATTGAAGGAAGAAAAAGATGGCAGCTGAACCCGTTAAACGCAATAATGCTTAACGACATGATTGACCATCACACGTTAACGTGCTTCCATGAGAGAGAGTTCAGTCCACTTTCACTCGCAATGACCAGCTCCACATACAGCTTCTGCACAGCAGGTTGATGATCACAAAAGATGGCCTCGCATTCTTTGCCATATTTGGCAATATGTCCCATGAGTCTCGAGCGAAATATTGCGCAACGCCGCTTCAACCGCGCCGAGAATGCTGCTATTCCCGACCCGACAGGTGCCGTGTTAATGGTGCGATGGGTGCATCGATGGTGTACTCGGGTCATCGCGGAGTCGTCATGCTCTGGAGATCGAGATCCATTCCTCTCTTAATCTGCGTACCCAGCTTTTTATTTTGGACCCCTCATGAAAGCCTCACCCGATTGGCTGTTATCTTCCACTTTAGTCGACGAGTTCAGTGTGACCCTAAACCCTGGCCGCCAACGTCGACCCACCAGATAGAGATGCCACTGCGTCATCTTCCTTGAGTGAGTCATCTTATTGAAAGGGACCGATTGTCGGAAGGATCATGCAAGTCCCCTGTCTCCGCATGAGGTATCATTCAACGATAAGCCATAACCATGATGCCCTGTCTTGTGCGACTGGTTAATTTCACAACACGTGGGGATTGAGATTGACCCCGCCAGGACAGATGCTTTGAGATCGAACTTATCAAGAATTTGAGTGTCTGGGGCTGGGTCAGGGTCCGCCAGGATTCGCTTAGTGCTTGGCCTGGGCTATGGTGACATCCCCGGAGGACCCTCGAAAGTTGCAACATCCGGAGCATCTCGCGGCTTGAGATGTGGTGAGAGGCCGTTCCGATGTGTCTACAGATTTCGATTGCTCTATAGTCTTTGAGGCATGTATATCGACACGGTGAGAACGCGCAAGCCTCCATCCAGTATGGGTGCGAAGAACCGACGTTGTTGACAAGGCCATCCCCTTCCATGTTCTTTCCATCTCTTTGCCCCGCTCTCCGTTCGGGGTGCAAGCTAACCCTTCAACATTTTGATGGGCCGGGACCTTACTTGGATCCTTTGAGCAGAACTTTGTGGGTAACAAAACCAACATTGAGACTCGGCCACCTCTGCAGTTGCTTTCTGGTCAAAGCTTGCCCGAACTTGTGTGGGAACTTGAACTCGGTGCAATCTTCTCGACCTCAGTCAATGCATCTCTTCCTTTCAGTCGGCACCCCAGGAGGTGCTGAACATCAGCTGCAGCACTGAAGCCACAGGCTACCTGACGAACTGCGCACCTACTCCATACACTGCCAAGCATGGCTCCAACACCAAGCAAGGTATCGGTTCCAGCGCCACGAACGGTAAGGCTCCGAACTTTGCTTTCCGTAGTCCAGCGACAAGTTGACTTACGTTGTTCCAGGGCTGCACTCTGCGCGATCCTCGCAAACCTCGACCGAAGCCGTCTCTCGGTTATGATTTGGTCATTGTTCAGATCAACCTGAAGAATGCACCCGTACGTCACAGGGCACTTCTTACCTTTCTGGCAAGTTTGCCCAGAGCTGTGGATGTCATTGCCATACAGGACCCTCCGCGCACGATCGGAACTTGGTCGTCTCCTGACTATAATGTTGCCTTCAAGCCCGCAAGAGACATCGCCGATCGCGAAGGTGACGACTTTGATACTGGCGAGGATCCAATGCCCGTGGAATCTGTGGCCTTTTACGTGCACCGGTCGATCAACCCGACAGACTGGGAGGTTGACTGGTGGCTTGATGACGAAGACAATGAAGGCCTTGTGGCCACTTTGAGACTCAACACCGCCATGGGGCCCATCAAGATACACAACATTTACAATCGGAATAAGGCTGTCAATTTCCGTACTCTACTATCACCGTCGACTCTTGGCCCTATGTCGGTTCTTCTGGGTGATTGGAACGAGTGCCATCCTGATTGGGCAGGAAGAAATGCCACCTCTTCGGGCCCCAATGCCGATGTGCTTGCCATTCTCACCAGGGCTGCTGGCATGGTCCTGAAGCTGGCACCGAATACGCCCACATACCACCGAAGCCTTGCGAATAGAGAAGACTTTTCGACGATTGACTTGGTTTGGGTCAGTCAAGATCTGAATACCCGTACCAGAAAGGCTCAGGTCCTCGATGTACGAGGCTTCGAAAGCGACCATCATCCAGTGAAGACAACTATTCGCATCACGCCAATACGCCAGAGTCCAGCTCGAATGCATTGGGATCCGAAGAGTCGCAAGCCGTTTCTTGAGGATCTCGAGACTCGCCTCAAGGGAATTGATTTCCCGCCTCTCAACACCCCCGCGGACGTCGAACAATACGCAACAGCATTGGTTCAGGCTGTCTCTGGGGCAACCCGGCGAAATATTCGGAAGTCAAGAGCTTGTCCTACTATTCGACGACGCAGCGGCAAGATCACCACCAAGGAACTTAGGTATTCGATCGAGGCGGAGGATATGGCAAAACGCAATGCTTTACGATGTTCCCCGGGGCCGAGCAGAGACAGAAAGTTCAAAAGGTTTCTCGCTGCTCAAGAGCTGACGAGAAAAGCCCAACGCAGAACCGGATTTCGGAATTACGCAAGGTGGTTGGGCCATAAAGCCGCAACTGGGAAACTCATTTGGCATCTTTCAAGGCGAGCGATAGGATGGACCATGCCCCGATCGGCGCCTTTACTGCTTAGATTGCAGAAGCCAGACGGTTCGTTTTCCACTACTGACGAGCAGAGCTTGATGACCTACGCCCACCACATGTGCTCGGACGTTGGTCTGGGAAACGAATGCGTGGAAACCAACATATTGCCCCGCCTTGAATCTACGAGAGAACAACATTCGTGCTCTCCGATGGTTGGTTTTGGGGAGGTTCACGATGCCATGAAGAGGTTGAGGGAGAGAAAGCAACCTGGCCCCGATGAAGTCTACAATGAAGCACTCATCTGGGGCAAGGGCTGTCTTCTACCACACATGATTCATCTGGCGCAAGGGAGCATCAGCCAGCGTTACCATCCGGAACGTTTTCGGACGGGGATTGTTGTTGTCATTCCGAAGCGTGATCGAGACGACTACACGCTTTGCAAGAACTGGCGTCCGATCACCTTGCTCTCTTCCATGGGCAAGATCATCGAGCGAGTGATCGCTGACAAGCTTGCGCAGCTTGCTCTTCTTCACGGCTATGTGCCGGACACTCAATTCGCTTTTCGCAAGCGCAGTACAACAGATGGTTTGGAGTACCTATTTAACTCCATTTGGAAAGGATGGTGCACCGACTCAACGAAAAGAGTTTTCTCCACTCTCGTCAGCCTTGATATCGCCGCAGCTTATGACAACGTCAATCGAGCCGAGCTTCTCCAGACCCTCATCAGGCTCAAAGTGCCTAACTGGATGATTGAATGGATTGCCAGCTTTCTCAGTCGTCGCCAAGCAAAGTTTCGGACAGGTGGCCAATCTTCACAGAACGTCTGGCTCAACCAGGGCATCCCTCAGGGGAGTCCCCTTTCACCTATTCTCTTCATCTTGGTCGCGGGCAAGATTCTTGAGTTCACTGATCCCGGCAACCCCTCAGCATGCGTCATATCCTTTTCCTTTGTTGACGATACCCATATTCTCATTCAATCGAGCAGCTATGAGCTGAACAACAAAATCGCGACCAAAATACACCAGCAGATTGTCGAATGGGCTGGAGTACGGGGTTTTCATTTCGATCCTGCCAAATACGCCATCATGCATTTTCATTTACCGGGGAGTCCGGGACGCCCAGCAAGAATTGATCCTCCTGAAATCGAAGGCGTGACGGCCGATTGCATCAAACGACATAATCGCATACTGGGCGTCATTGTCGATGACGCACTCACATTCAAACATCACATTATGAGTGCAAGTTGCTCCTTATCTCATGATCCTTCGCAAGACTTGCTAATGGGTATACGCAGATCACCACAAAGGTCATGACGAAGCTGATGGCGACTCATCGGATTTCTCGTCCTACCTGGGGAGCAGACTTGTACGAGATGCGGAAGCTCTACAAAACAGCGATGCTGCCCATAATTTCATACGCCTGTCCTGCTTGGTTTATACGTGCAGACAACTGTCGCTGGGCACTGAGGGCAGGTCTCATACGGGTTCTCGAGCGCCTGCAGTACCTCGCATTGCTCCATATTTCTGGAGCGATGAAGGGAACGGCGTCCTGGCTTCTTCACAAGGAGATGTACATCATCCCGATCGCTCTGTACCTTCAGCAGCGTGCTCTGATCCACCGTGCTCGGAAATATGGCCAGCCAATGGAGACAAGAATGCGCTCGAATCGGCAGACAGTCTTTCCAGGGCAAACAATACCCCCAGATATTTCGCGGCATCCATATGAGGTATGCTATTACTACGCCCTGTGGGTGGATGTCCACGCCTGTGAATGGACGTCAAGAAGCCGCCTAGCACAGCGATACATGGATCCGACGGCCTGGAAGAATTGGCCGCAGCGTCGGTGGAAGATCAGGACTTACGTACGCCGCATGATCATGGATATCTGCCAGCGTCAGTGGAGGGACTACCAAGAAGCCCACAAGGAACGCCCCAGCCGCATCACACCTGCTGGCGCCGTATGGCAGAACAGAATACTTGCACTTGAGGGCAACTTCAGTCCCGCGTCTCTGGAGCTCTACAGCCATTCCACACGGGCTCACACCACGATGATCATCCAAGCGAGAACTGGCGTCATGGCTCTAAACGGCTTTTTGTACATGATCAAGGTAAGCTTTTACTGGCCCTCTCGGACATTTCTATCAATGAAGTTTCTCTGACATGGTTCTTGCTCGAAGGCGGAAGCATCTTCCCGTTGCTCTTGCGGCTTCCTTGTTCAGACTGTCGAGCACATGTTCTGCTACTGCCCTTCTCTTAGCAAAGAGAGGGGTGAGCGAACGTTAGAGCTCCGCCACAACAACTTCGCGACCCTTTTTTCAAAGCCGAAGGATGCGCGAGAAACAGCCAATTGGGGTCTTAAGCATCTGGGTCTTAGCCAATTCGAATTTGCTGTGTGCTACATTGAGAGAGGGATGGGGGCTGAGCCTGACACTGATGACGAATGGGAGTGACTGGAGTCAATCTTGTTCCGGCTCGAAGCTACGGGGGGATTATGTACTCTCCGGGGGCGCTGGTGGGGTGGTGTGCACTGTACTGGCCGAGGGCTTACTTTCTGTTTACCGTATGTTCGAATAACGTTTTACTTGTCCCCATGGGTGGACAAGAAAATCTCAACCTTAATGAACCCTGCAGTTTGGTCGCCCCTCAGACGAACCACACTAATGTGATGAGTGCCGCGCATGTGGAGGTAAACAAAGGATTCAAACCATCCCAACTCGGGCATCGTGTCAATCAGATCCTGAAAACATCGGATGACTAACGACAGAATAGGGGCTGATGCCTAGTTGCATCGTTTTTGTTGACATCACCTTCGTGCCAACTTCATGATAACTACCTCGTCCTTCCTGTTGCCAACACGAGCGTACTGCCGGTTCTGCCTGGTAGCGTCTGCCTAATTGAAGCCCATTCTGCATAAATCGCCATGTTAATTGATAAAGGCATAAAACGCCTGCTTTCGCCTGCCTCCCTTTCCCTCATTCTCATCGCCGCCTCCACTGCCGCAGCCCGACAAGCACCCCCTCAAATCATCTTCAACCTCCAATCTTCATTCCAGTCTTTCCGCACGATGACCTCCTCAATTGCCTCGTGGTCATCACCGCCACATCGCTCCCGCATCCGCATCGTCCAGGATCGTGATGACATTGAGGCAATCTACCCCCTCCTCGCATCATACGCTCTCTCCCCAGACTCCGCTTCATCCGTCACCGAGTTCGCAATTGACCCTGCCGGCTGGCCAAGCGGCAGCAGCTGCTTCTTTGGTGACCCCGACGCCCCCCTCACCGAGCCCGCCAAGCCCGTTGACGAAGCAGCCCACGCCCTCCTCGAAAGCCGCGTCCGGGATCTCGGGCTGACTGAAAAGACGACACACGTCATGTTACGATCCCTGGCCTGGAAAAAGGCGCACCTCCTCGCCCAGAACCCTGATTCGCCAAAGGGCTTTGTCAAGCATAACAAGCTTTACGCCGAAGTCGCTGCCGTGCTGTTACTATCTTACACCAGAAATGTCACGCATCTACTGGTCGGCAACCTGGAATGGACCCCCCTCTTGAAAGAGTACCTCAAAAAGTCAAACTACGCCCTCGTTCCCGCCGACTACCGCGCCTTCCCGCAGCTCGAGACCGTCGAGGTCGTCGACCTGTCGTGGAAGGACGACGAGCGCCAGTACTATACCCTGGAAATCCTCGACTATCTGCACTACTTCCACCGCCTGCCCAGCTTCAGAAATCTCATCCTCGACGGCACCGGAGAGTACCAGATGGAGAAGCTCCTGTTCCCCGCTGGGACGTCCTCCCCGTCGTTCAAGCGCATCCAGGCGAGGTGCACAAACATGTCCGGCGGCGTCTTGGGAATGCTCCTCAGAGCGCCCAAGGGTCTGGAGGAAGCTGTTGTCTCGATGGGCGGGTTGTGGTCTCTGGACGGAGGGAGCCCGATCGTCCAGCTGAAGACGATCGGCAAGTGTCTTCTCACGCAGAAGGAGACCCTCCGCGTGCTGGACCTTGACCTTGAGAATGGAATCCACGCGCGCGAGTCGGAAGAGGAAGCCGGGATGGAAGACTACAGCCTGGATGAAGAGGGCGAGGAAGTCATTGGGGTGACTGAGGCCACGCTCGAGAAGGACGAGTACTTCCTCCTCGCCGAGGCCGAAGCAAGCGGCCCACTACTCCCACACAGGATACCGGATACGAGGAAGTACGGGTACACCATCGGCTCCTTCCTCGACTTCGAGGCCCTCACGCACCTGAGCATCAACGTTGAGGCGCTCATGGGCCCCAACGACGGCTGGGAACCCCCGTATAAGCTGAAAGAGGAGCCACCTTTCCGGCTTGTCGATGCGCTGCCGCCCAGCCTGGAGTACTTGTGCCTGTACGGATACCGAAAGGGGGAGAACTTTGCGGTGGACAGCCACGTGAAGGAGCTGTTGGCGAAGAAGGCGGAGAGGCTGCCGCAGTTGACAGAGATCAGGGGCGTCGAGGAGACGGTTCTCGGCGAAGGGGCGACCTTTGGGGACAGCCCCGAAGAGGACGATCTCTATCAGGGAAAAGTAGAGAGGATAGAATACGTCAAATCATGGGAAGCTTAGCATTCAACGAGCGAAGAATAGAATTAGGCCCACGAGAACGTCAACTCTAACCTATCGTGCTCCATGTTGACCCCTCGGTATCGTAACTTATCTTCAAGGTAAACACCTCACAAGAGCCACACAGCAAACATCCCAAGCAGACCCAGCATACCCTACGAAACCATCCCACTCACCACCCCGCCGCTCTCCGGAATCTCGCTCCCCACCGCCGCCGTCTGCGCCCGCGCGCACACAAACGACACCAGCGGCGGCTGCGGCAAACTCGCATTCGACGCATTCGCCTCCCGTGCCATCCACGTCTCGTTGAACCCAAACGCCACAAACATCGGCCAGAAAACCCCCGTATCCTGTTGATACGCCGTCAGGTTCCCTCTCTCGCCCCAGTCCGAAGCCCACTGGAACACAGCCGAGCCGTTCACATACGGGATAATCTCGTCCGGCACCGCCTGTCCGTCCCCCCACGGCGCGAACATGGCGTGCGCCTCCCGGTCCAGGGCGACCTCATAGCCATACACCCAGCTGCTCATCGCACACGGGCCGTCAAGCATAGTAATCACCGGGCACGCGGCGTCGTTTGCGAACGCGGGCTTGACGAATCTGTCCATGAACTCGGACTGTATCGCGGTTGTGAGCCAGGCGACGCAGACGGCGGACCAGACGGCCTGGCAGTCGCCGGCGTCGTGCATTTCGCGCTGCGTGTCGGGGGTCCAGGGGATTGGCGGCGCGATGCTGAAGGCGCAGACTTTCCAGGTGCGGTGGTGGCGGTACGCGGTGCCGTTGTGGAGCGCCGGCGCGACGAGGGCTTCCGGGGGCGTGGGGGAGAGGACGCCGCCTGAGACGTAGGTTGATGTGTTGAATAGGCGGGGAGACTCGGTGTGGGCTAGGGAGATGTCGGCTTTGATGTCGAGGGAGACGGCCCAGGTGAGCGGCGTGGTGTGCGTGCTGGCGTTGCCGGGGTACGGGGCGGAGAGGTTGGGGCCCTGGAAGGGGAAGTGGCCGGTTGCGTTGGGCGGGGGCATGAGACGGCCCCAGGTCGCGGGCGGGATGTGGTAAGGTGCGCGGGTTGAGTTGGTGGCGATGATGCGGTCCGCGTTGGAGGCTTCGGTGAACTTGACATCTCTTGCGTGAAGGGTGGTGATTAGGAGGTGGAAGCAAAGCCACCTGGGGAGCATTGTGAAGCTCATGTCTGGTAGTATCAACTCTAGACGAGTTATGAGAACTTGAAGAATGGTAGCTCGTACAACAACCAGGACACTTTAGGGTTAAGCCTCTTGTAGAAACACAAAGACAGGGATTTCTAGATTTGCGGACTCTTCATGCTGGTTGCCAAACCGTCTTATACTCAACCCTCTTGTTTGGTTCCGTTTCCTGCGCCGCAGGGCTGATGTAACCGACTCAACCCCAAAAGAAAAGAAAAATGAAAAGGGCACGACAAGACTTTAGGCAGAATAAGAAGAAACCGCCAAGTCGTCGCCAACTCGTGTTGGAGGCTTGTTCTGTTGTCGCGCTTGCTTCAGGCAAAAGCATTGTGACCCAAAACAGCTCCTTGACACGCGATTGGACGTGGCTACCAAGTGGTTGCTGTGCCTCCTCCAAGCATGTTCAATTGACCGAACAAGACGTCTAGAAACATAATCACTTTCTCTCATGACTATTGATCTTAGCGTGCGTCATTCTGCCGCTTCGTTTGTAGAGTTGTCGCGTTTGGATGGGGTGTGCCCCTTTTCTACTCCAAGTGAGCTGAGAATGGGTGCAGCGTTGCAACTTATTGAGGATGAGATGTGTGGCAAAGGGAAGAGAAGTTTTAGTTAGGGGCTGAAAGATGAATTATTTCAAGCGGTATGTTCTACTACATAAATCTCTCCCGATTATTATTGACCTGTTTTAGGATCTTGGAGCAACAGATCATCCCAAACCTTCTGGTAGCCATCGGGAGCCAGACGAACAACCACAAGACAGGGTATGCTCGAGCAAGCAACCTCCATTCTCACGGATAACGTTCCCGCCTTTCCGGAAAGACCCATGCAACCCTCAGTCGCGGAGCTCAGCAGCTACCCCTGTATCCCGCACCAACAAAAGCCACGGTGTAGCCCATGTGATCATACGCCTCAATCTGGCAGTACGAGTCGAACTCGCTTCCGTCAATGCTGATTCCGGGCTTCTGCAGGCACTGTGCAAGTGGTTAGTATGGCTCGGCACGTTTCAAGAATCGGGAGTGGTTGGCGTACGGTGCCGCTGTCGACGGTTCCCTAATATGACGTCAGCAAAAGGAGAGTGGAGATCGGGATGGTAGACTTGAACGCACTCGGTTGCCAAAGTAGGCTTTGCACGTGTTGACAGTAAGGTCTTGGTCGTAGAACCACGGTCCGCCCTCGTCGTATTGCACGCAGCAGTTGTGTCTGGTATGGTCTGGGTGGGCGCTGTGCTTGTTATCAGTCGACGCGCTGTCGGTGGCGTTTCCTGTGGCTTTACTTACACGACAGCAGCGGCCGCGGCAAAGACAAGGTATCCAACACGCGTCTTGGCGATGAAGAGTCCTTCAATCTGATAATTGGAAATATTAAGGAAAGGGAGATGGACAAGATGCTATTCACATAATGGTCAGAAAAGCAGGCTGCAACGCTACGCTAAATACTCAGCGAGCGATGCTGGCTTGTGTTTACGAGTTAACGGGAACACGGCTTTGGAAGAAACTCAAAAGTTCAAACTTAGACCGCTTCTGGAATATCGTGAGCAATTGTCAAATTGAATAATGTTGTATGATCATTTTGCAAGGCGCCCGGATCGTGGGAGTTGTTCTTAGTCCCGACAGCCGGTGGGTTGGGCCAATGCGCGCAATAATGGCATAATACGAGAAGGGCATCCTTACCACCTTCCATCCCACGACGCCTCTTGATTTGATGGAGAAATTTTCATGGGTGAGCACAGGCCTATCTGTAAAGTAGCCCTACCCGAGTATTCGTAACAACGCTTAGCACGACTCGTGACGGCGGATGTAGTGGACCCCGAGATAATGGAGTTTGATGATTTGCGGTGCTCATTAACGAAGAACGCCAGATATGCGGACACTAAGTGGGATCTATGACCGGCTATGACGGCCCCGAAAGTGGTCTAGCTAGACGAATTTGTGTCTTGCCGTTGATCCGATAAACACTATGGATTTCGACGAAGCTGGAGCCATTCAAACTTGCAAACGTTGTTCTACAGCCTCAACAATCAGAAGACGCTAATGACATTTATTTCCAAATGTCTTTGGAACTCAAATGCATGCCAGATTGGATGTAGATGCTCGGATCACATGAACAAATAAGAGTTCCATCCTGTTTATACACACTGCTGAGATTTTTGTCATGTAGACTGGCGGAGCGAAAGACTAGTATGAAGCTTCATCAAGGCACGTCCCTGGTCATCCCGTCAGGCGTTCATCAAAAGATCGTCTTAATTCAATCTCCATCACTCTTAGTTCAGTCGGCTAGTCCGTGCGGGAAAAGCTTGTCTGTCCTTCCCTTGACATGCCGCGAAGCCCGCGCCCCACGGTGCTATTCGAGGATAATCTAACCTTGTTCTTGACTCAACGTACAGTCTCATTTGAAGAAGTACATAACATCAACGCCCACAACCCGCAACAGCGTAACTCTATTCATATTCTAGCCAAGTCTTTGAGCGAAGACGGCCAACGCAATAGCAATGGCCGGCAACAGCAGCATAACCAAAACCAGCCCCGGATCCAGCTCCTCCAACGCCAACTCGCCGCTTGCTGACAGCAGACTGAGCGGGAAGCTCGGCGGGACCGCCCGACGACGCCTCTCCACCCTCTCCAGCAAACGCCGCCCGACGTTGGGAATCTCGACAACGAGGCGGTGGCGGTAGACCTCAGCCTTGTGGCGCACATACAGCGTCTGCAGCTCCGCGTCATACGACCAGTCCCCGTCGCTAACCTTCGCCTTGATCCCGCCCTCATAGTGATACCTCGGTATAAACACCTCCGTCGTGCGCAGCTTGTCGTCCTGCTCCTCGCCCACGCGGTCCTGGCTCGTCCACTCAAACTCGTACTTCAGCGTGCGCGGGTCCCAGTCCGATCGCAGCGGCCGGCCGGCGATCTTAACAGCGTACGGCCGGATCACGACGTCGAGCACGCGGCCGCCGCGGTACAGCTCGTCCTTAGCGTGCGGCGCGTTCGCGTAGTCCTGCATGATGCGCCCGGGCACCTCCTCGCCGTCGCCGTTGACGACGGAGAAGTCCTCCTTGTTCCAGCCGTCGCCGTACTCGACGCGGTTGTCTGGGTTGTAGTTCCAAAGCGTGAAGCCGACCATGTTGTCCTCCATCGCGGCGATGAGGGCGTGCATGAGCTCGCGCTGCTTGTCGTAGTTGCCCGTGGCGAAGGCCTCGCCGCCGTTGATGTCGTAGGGGATGCCGACCTCGCCGATGAGCGCGGGCACGTGGTCGCCGAGGGAATATTTGCCGTATTTGATGATGTTGCCGAGCTGCGCGCGGTAGTTCTTCCTCAGTGCCCGCGCGCCGAAGTAGAGCGCCTTGAGGATGAACATGCCCCTGGAGAGGCCCTGTACGTTGACGCTCATCCATGAGTGGTGTTTGCTGAATAAGACGTTGAGATCGTAGAAGTGAGGTCCGAAGACGAGGTTGTCTGGTCGTTTTGTGTCGATGACTGTCTTTGTGGCGTAGTTCTGCTTCTTTGGACTTTTGGTTTCTCTTGAACTACTATCTACCCAAGGAGGCATGAATTCGTTCGGTATTGGTTCGATAAAGCAGAATTGACGTGGTGATTTTCGTGAGACACGGTCTGAGAAGCGCTTGAGAAAAGGGGCGTAGAAGTCGCGGTACCATTCAATCGGCGTCCCCTCTCGTCCGGGACGGTGATCGACCTCGAAATAGTTCTTCTGGAGTACCTTTGGTTTCTTGTTGGATGCGTCCCAGTCCCATGCTCCGTGAGCACGCCATACGCACTCGCCCAGTCCCAGGTTCTTGCCCTTGGACGTCAACCAAGCTGACCGGCCCTTCGGGTCCACGACGGACCGATGAGAGATGCGTGTGGGAAATGGCCATGACTTGACGTAGTAGTCCACCTCTTGTGCGTAGCCACTAGCTAATGCGAGAGCCTGCGTCAGTGATGGGTAATGGCCGATGTGGAGATCTGTGTCGTAGTTCCATCCGTCGAAGCCATGCAGGTTAATCAAGCCACGATGTGGCTCGTTCATCGGTTCAAACCCGATGCAGGCTTCCAGGTCAGCCACTTCATCCGCCAACCGTCCAAAAGCTTCAATCAACGCATCTTGCAAGAGATCCTTCACCGAAACCGTCTCATCTTTGCCAGATTTGGTCTGCCGGCTGCATACCAACTTCGGCGCAAACACATCTCCCGCCCAGAAGAGCGTCGCCATCGTCGATGCAGCCAGCTTCTGGTACCCTGACGGCCACACGAACGGGCCACTCGGCTCCTTCTCATTCACCGGTGCAGTCGCGCGGCGCAGCTCATCTTGCCCGTGGACATATGCGGCCCCCGTGTCCGTGAAGGCCTCAACGTCCAGGCCGGCCACCTCAAAAGTCCATCCGGGTGCACCGCTGCCGCCGCTGAATCTGCTCCAGACGTCCTGGTGCGCACAGATGAAGCACTTGATGCCGTACGTGGGCATCATCTCGACGAGTTTGCGCAGGTACTCGATGTACTCGAGGTCGAGGTCCGTCCGGGGGTCCGGGCCGGCGTGGCCGATGGATTCCCATGTGACGAGCAGCCGGATCAGCGGCAGACCCCAGGCTTGCAGCCGGCGGAAGTGCAGCGGTGCATCCTCAAGCGGGAACGGCCGGCCGACGAACGTGACGGTCCGGTGCTCGAAGAAGCCCTCGGTGAGGTGAGATAGGCCGTTCGGCGTGGTGGGCAGCTTGCTAGCCCCGGATATGTTGAGACCGTGCAGCGCCAGGGTCCGACCGTAGCCATCGATGAAAAGACCATCTTTCAGGGCGATTGGGCCTCCCAGGGCCGCGTCGGAGAGGTCGTTGGCGGCATGGGATGCCGCCGGTTGAATAGGCGGTGACATGGTTGATTGTTTCGTGGAACACGAATCAACTCGTTGGTCCGTTTTGGTGTCTCATTACGCGTATTGATAGGTTGCTGGAAAGGGTCCCCTTGCAGATAGGACAGATTCGTTGGTTTTCATCTTAGTCAGCGGCTTCAGCCACAGCACACGATGGCCGTGCATTGTTCAAAGCCATTCATGGATTATGTGGGTTTGTGGAGCTGGGGAACAGCTGTGAGTTGGATGAAAACCCGCCTCAGTACACGATGTTGATAAACTCTACACAGTAAGAGGTGTTGAGCATCGGGCGATGATTACCGTTAGCAACTCGCATTCACATAAGAAAGCGCCGTGGCTGAGCACCCGTCCCTGACGGGAATCTGTACATGGTAATTAAGCACCGAGGCCCCACTGATCACCACTGAAGGTTTCCCCGTCACGTCATCTGGAACATCGACATCGTCTCGAAGACTCAGTGTTAATTGAAATGACACCCCGGAAATCCATGGTAAACGATGCTTGTTACTAGACTGCTTGATTAAAGACATACCGTATAGCATCTTCAACCTCTGTCTTCTACTGGTCCCGTTAACAACAGTGTATGTCGTTCAGACGCAGAAGAACAATTACCTGACGTCAAGTGAGAAATGGATACATTTCCGAGGCGTACGTATTAGGTTGCTGTCAAAATTTAGAGACGACGACAGAGTCCGGGTTGCCAAAATTTATTCAGCGTGAAATACAAGAGCGGGTCAAAGATGGTTGAGGTAACCGAGGACTCTGAGAGGGACGCAGAATCAAAATCAACGACTCATATTACTTCGGCACTCCGAATGAGACATCTCCTCGGCGGAGTTTTGGGGTCTTCCCGATTCCGATTCAGGCCCCAGTGGTAATCTCCCGCCCGTTACCAAATCGGCGTCGGCGCTCAACAACCTACCGAGATACCTGAATAATGTCTATGATCTCAACGCTTGCCAAAATGGCAGTGTCAAATACTTAGGAAGGTGTCCGAGTCATCTGACAGGCGCGAGGAATCTGACAGCGAATACATTCATTCAATCTTCAGCCCAAACCGTTCGACAAAAATAGTTCCTGTACGCTCCAAAGTAGGAAAATCGAAAGAAGCGCCTTCCAATGCTTCAAGAAGTCCGAAACCAGAGCGGCCTTTGTTATGAGACAAGTAGCAACCGTTTCAGTCGAGCCGGTGGGCGCTGCCGGTGGGAGCAACCCTTTGGAGTTCGAATTTCTAGTGGGGTTCATGTCAACCCAAGCTAGCGGGACCATCGGAGAATAGCCGACAAGACAAGGAGGACAGCTCCGAGTCGGCAGACCGAGTTTGCGGGTCGCTCCATCAGATAATCACACGGGCGCACAGCGACGCCTGAGATAGATTGATGCTTGGTTTGGTCTGCGCCTCGAGGCCTGCGATGAAATACAAGGTCCATGTTCTTATCAAGTATGGATAAGAACCACCTTGTGAGAGCCGAGTGCAACTTATCCTGTGTGTGAGTGTCATTGGAATCGATCTAAGTTTTGTTATCCAAACTGGGTGGTACAGGTGCTTTAAATATTACTCTCTGGTTCCAATCGACAGTCTTCTTATGGATGTACACCAAACTGCAATTTGGTACGACTGCCACGATCTTGGAGTTGTTGATCTGGGGCTATGGTATTACGCTATGTTTTGCGCCAAGCAGGTACACCAGTGATGCACCAGTGTGACGGTTTCACCTTGAATCATGCGGCAACGGTCGATCTGCGGCCCTCCAACGGCGAATACAGTATCTTCCGTATGGATTGCTTTGATGCAGGACAGATGAACACCGACCAGACTAGCAGTCAGATAGAGTTCAGCCCCTTGCCAGATTCGATGCACTCGATTTTCCTGGTTGCTGCGATTGGGGTATTTTGAAGGGAACATGAGTCGTAAAGTACGAGTATTGAATGGGTCTATGACATGCCGAGCGCGTCGCATGTTCGGAAACCCACCAAGCTCATTTGGCTGACTACCTTACGGTCGCAAGGCAAAACTGACCAGCAATCCCATAAAACGGAATTGTCCCTCGACGGAGCATGCGATATTGACTTTCTCTCATACTTTCGATCGTTACTGCCATATTCCATCCAATACTTTCGCCGCTACTGCAAGCGCCAATCCACAGGGTACACTTACAGACTTCTCCACACAACCTGCTCCAACCAATCATACGCCATAATGAAGCTAGTTGTCTTGCTTTCAGTCTTCGTAGCCATGGGTGCTGCAATTCCGCCCCACACCAGTAGGCCAAGGGAGGCAAAGACACCGGAAGAACAGGTATGTTGTACTCGAAATACTCTTTTGTCGGTACTTGTGGCTCACAATATTCTCAGGCAGTAAGTTTGAACCAAACGTGACGCAGAATATACGCTAAAAGTGACGCCGCAGTTGCATGAATTGCTCGCCAGAGATGGGTGTTGCTGTAAGATATTCCACACTTCCGCACTCTCAATGATTAGAACTTGGCTGAACAAAAGTAGGGTTCTTGGCCGGAAGCAAGGCCAGCGATTGCCTTTGTTCATGTGACGGAGCTTTCAACACAAACCCTTGCACAACTGCTCAATGTGGTCCTCGTTGTTGAACCTATACTTGGAAATTATGGCGATGTTTTCAATGGATGCAACCAGCAAGGGAGCAGAGATACCACTATTCAAATAGACGGGAGATTATATGGCCGGTCCGGGCTCCAAGATAGTACTTTCATACATGCCTTTACGTCACACCACTGATTCATCAAAAGTATCCGGTGCTTTGCCTATTCTCTTGGGGTTGCTGCAACATCGAAGTTGTGATAGGTACTGGCTCTAATGACGTCTTCTTAAGGAGGCCACCCAGGAGAATAGGTCTGTCATCAAAGTCACAGATCAGGGTTAAACTCAATTTAAGAAAATAGTAAAGAGTCTAAGATGGGTTTCACCTACGTCATGTGCTGTGGTGAAGGGTTCTACATGCGTCTCTTCGATGTTGTCACAGACGTCGAAGCCGCTGAAAACACGGCGACTGATATATATCATTACAACTGACAGTCTGACATGGGACAACAGCACCAAAGATGTATAATTCCATCATATATCGTGTGTGCCGCATATGAATCAGGCGGATTGATCTGACTTTGATGGAAACTTCTAAAGTCTTAGAATGCAGCTGTGCCCACTGCGACGTCACGAGACACGAAACCATGCCACGAGAAGCAGCCTGAAGTTACCCGGAAAGTGGAATACTTACATTATCTGACAGACAAATCAAAGGCGGCAGTTCAAAAACCTAGGGCCTTGAGCATCATGTGAATTGAAGCCAAGGAGTTCAAGAATAGAACCAAGCACATTTTATTTCATTTTTCACATTAACGTTATTTAGAAAAAGGTCAAATCACGTTTGGCGAACTTTCCAGTGAGTATTGAGACTAATATGCTATGCAAATAGGACAATCAGTCATACAGACGGTCCCTCTGAAAGTCCCCGGGCTTTGTGACAACCACTCCTCCATATCCCAACCTCATTCTCGCGCATCTCAAGTGTCCATGCACGAGATCATCAGTTC
Organism: Colletotrichum sp. SAR11_240; assembly: GCA_025328625.1. Taxonomy (NCBI): domain Eukaryota; kingdom Fungi; phylum Ascomycota; class Sordariomycetes; order Glomerellales; family Glomerellaceae; genus Colletotrichum; species Colletotrichum sp. SAR11_240. The sequence goes on from JAKMXA010000430.1 coordinate 23,639, forward strand.
AAGCTGTGGAAATCTTGTTCGGAGAGTCGTCGGGTCGTTCAGTCGCTTAGCAGTTGCCGAGAAGCTTGAGCTGCCAGTCAGACGGGTGGGTCTGGGTACCGAGGAAGCCAAGGCCACAGCTGGTGGTGGCGGTGACGAAGTAGTTGCGGCCATTGACAGCGACAGGTCCCTGGCCTCCCTTGGGGATGCAGGCGGTGCCGAGCTGGAACGAGTTGCCGTCGAGGATCTCGACTCTGCAGTTGGCGAAAACGAGGGCAGCCTGGGCGGCAACGGCGAGGAAGAAGGTAGTCTTCATGTCTACACAATGGCGTCAGTTTCTCATGCTGTAGAGCTCAAGAGAAAGGCTAGGGATCCTTACTGATGGTTTTGGGGAGATTTGAAGTCGTTGTATTGACTAAAAGGGTTGGTGACTTGGATGAAAAGGAGTTGTTTGTGAGTAGAGTGTTGAGTGATGATCTCAAAAGCTTCAATTTTGAGGGAAAGATCTCTGAATTTATAGTTTGGGACGTGACAAAGTGAAGGCGAAGGCTTCGATGAAAGCAAGCAGGATGTCAACCGAAAACGTAATCGACCATGCAAATGCGCAACTTGCTACTGAGCAGCCTCCACTGGGGAGAAGAACCGCACTGAGTCTCAATGGACGCGCCACGTATCCCTGAAAGTTTCACTGGTTCACTGGAGAAAAGGCCAAGTGCAAAGTTAAGTCAGTCTTTTGTTGAGTTATCATAAAACGTCGTACGAGGTTCGGTCTATGAAAATGATATGTTACACCTGGCAGGGCAGAAAATCAGAGTCAGTTTTGGTGTCATGCCAAATGTCACAACACATCACAAGCACCGAGATGAAGAATACGTCTGGAGTTTCGGGGCTCTTGAGCCCTTGGGTTGTAGCACTATTCAGGTTGGTATGTGTCTCCAACTTTGTTTGATGATATCACTGGCTCTCATTTGGGAGGTTTGGCATTCGTCGAGTCGATTTGAACACGCGAGTTGACAATGTTCTACTTATGCCAGGGGTCACATTAAAGTTGTGCGTGACGGATAGATCTTCCTGAAATAGTATGCTTCGAGTTTGTGTCTCTCCGGAATCCCTGAACCGATCCGGCTGGACCCGTAGAACCCTGCTTGCGCTGAGATTCGTTGTGGATTAGTGGAGTGAGACAACGCTCAGCAATGTCAGGGTACATCGACATGTCCACATGAGTCTTTTGATAGGGTTCCCCTCACGGCCGATGGCGATGCTAAACAGCTATTCCACATCTGCCCCTAGACTCTGTTGCCGCACTCCGGACATTGCGGCACCCGATGGACGGGATGCAACTGGACGGAACGGAAATTGAACAGCGGTCTTGTCATTACGAACCCTAAACTGAAACATAACGGTTGTTGTCATTGGCTTTGAGAATTTGGACCATCACCTGTCAGCCTCTGATCAGAGTTTCTCGGGTGATTAACTAATAAGGCTGTTGGCTTTGTCTAGTGTCAAGTATGCGTCCAAATAAGCGACCAACTTTTGCACACTGTTTTTTCCTCCACGCTGTGGTCTCTAATCATGCGCAAAACGTTTTCGTGGGAAGTCGTCAACTGTCAGACGTTGCTCGATGGGAACCAGGATAATTCCTTCGCAGCGAAAACAACACCGAGTAGCAGCCAGGCGAATCAAGTCTCTATTATGAAGTGACATCGTGAAGCGAGCTTCCATACGAGTTGATCAATTGTACAAGGAGCAAGTCTGCAGAGCCAGACATATCAAGCGGCTAGGTGCAGACGGTAAAACCCTATTTCCCCGCGAAAGTTGACAGGTGATATCCCGTCGGGTAAGAGTGGATTATATTATATTTTACTTCCAACCCCGTCCCAATTTTACCCAAGCCTTGCCAGCCTCGAAATCTCCAATTTCAGCGAAAGAAAAGTCTCCATCCACTTTTGACGGATTGCGGTTTCGCGTGACGTGTGCTGGAACCCACTCATGGCCGGCGGGATGATGGAGTGGCAGGATAATGGGGAATCGGCAGAGCGCGCGGCTAGACCAGATCCTGCCGCAGCTATGAAAGGCCCAAATGACTTATACTTCATCGTCCAGCCGAAATTATACTAGCTCATTTACACATTGTCAACCACAATTTCGTGATCGACTGTTATGATTCATTCAAAATAGTCACGCATAATTGTCAGGATAGCCATAAAGGTGATTTTCATCAATTCAGGGTTACGGGGTAAGCTTAATGTTTATGGTTCAACTTTCTCCCTCGTGATTCCACTACTCAGTGCAGCAAGAAGAAACAAGGTCAACAACGCCTGCACGCAGGATGGCAAGAGAGTATCAATGATTTCCCTAGATCAATAGTAGAAAGTGAATGTCCATTGCATTCATTAAGCGTAGAGTGCCAACATGATGCTTCAAATGCCGGTTCAAGGCGAAGCTAATGAACCTTATACTAAGTAAGATGCTTAACAGTGTCCAGCTCTTAGCCAGACCGTAAACTCTATTATGACGGTCATACTTCCAACAGCGAAGATGGCCATGGAAAAATGACCTCTTCCGGTCTGTGGCCTTGAAAGAAACACAGTCCGAGAATCCCACGTCTAGTGTACAGCTGAGGGATCTCGTCGTCGGATCCTTTCCAGCTAACGTCTAGACACACATGTCGATCTATGTCGTTCTCAATCCCGTCCTCGCGCTCTGATGAGGATGTGAAGACGTATCCTTGATATTCCTTCTCCGAAGGCCTGTCAGTCCATTTCTCATTCGATAGGAAGATGGCGGTATTGCGTCGCGGGCCACGCTCGGTGCAGAGTCGTCCAAGTCTCAGCTGCTGTCCCTCAGCAACAGCTCTCGCCACCTCTTTGGCCATGGCCTCCATGTGCCTCCTTGCAAACGTTATGTCCTCACGGATATACCCACTGCGTAACAGCCTTTTGATGCCATCTGCGAGAGGTCTTCTCCAATAACCCTCGAATTCGTTCATCAACTGAGCTAGTTGATCAATTTCCTCCTTTGAGAATCGCTCATTCTTGAACATGGGATCAGCGCGACGCGGGGGTTTCCATGAACTGGTGTCGATGAGATGTCCAAGCTCCCAGAGATATCCTTCAGTCTTAATACCAGCTTCGTGAAGAGAAACCGAGTGAAATCTGCAACCTTTACGATAGGTAAGATCCCGACCTGGAGGCGCCGCAAATGATGTCAAGCATAGCTTTTCCAAATATTCGAACACGTTCATCCCTGACACTGGTTTTGGACCTGACCAGCTGTTGTTAAGAATTTCGCCATTGATGAGACACATGGCTAGTATTGATAGATTGCGATTAGCGCCGTTCCGGAGCAACTTTTGCGTATCGAGATAGTTAGGATACTGGCAGCAGTTGGCTAATATGGCGAGCATATCCCAAGGCTTTCCCAGTTCCCTTTTGCTCAGATCAGAGATGATTGCGGGAAACATGAAAGCGTCTGTGTCGAGGAGAATCGTGTACTTTCCGGCTTTGCTGAGGATGTTGTCAATGACACGCTTCTCTACTTCATTTCGGTGATACTTGATCTTTTGATATTCTTCGCAGAAGATAGTGACCGCTTCCATGAATTCGACAGATGGGATGGATAGTTCTCCTTCAATCTCCTCTGAAGTTAAACCATCCATTAAATATTTCGACTCCTCTGCTTTTGGTGAAAGAGGCATGAGAAGCTTCATCTTGGGTCCTGCACGATAGTTCTCCTGGAAAGTCCAACCTCTGGTCCACCAGAGATCATAGGTGATTGATTCCAACAAACGTAGTGCTTTCTGTGCTCTGGTGCGCATTCGACCAGTCATCGACTTATCTCCCGCTTTGAATCGCTTCCTCATGATGTCAGCCAATAGTTCGAGCTCCTTGTCGCATTTGACTGGTCTTGATAGTAATGCCACAGGATAAGAGCTTTTGCTGTAAACCAGATCCATGACTTGCAAAGCGCGGGCCTTCCGGTCACACCGCCCACAAGTACATCTCTTCTTCTCACAGGTGTCTTGGTCAATGCAGTGGCGGTCGATCCAGAGAAGCCCCACGTCGATGGTGTTCATGTATCGAATGATTCGATCGAAAATGCTTGCTCGAACTGGAGAGGGATGGAATGCTCTGCCTGAGCGTTCCTGGACTTCGTAACATCCAGGAGCGTCACTTTCGTATTCAGATGCAGCCCATGTGTATGACAAGGCGATGTAGTCCTTTTGTTTCGTAGCATCGATCCTATGTCGCCACATGCGGACTATTTCTGAATTGGTGGCGCCTGAAATTGATTCGCAAGCAGCATCTCGTTGTCGCTTGGATAAATGGAGACAATCCAATCTTTTAAGAATTCTGACATCCTTTTGCTGGGTCGACTGACACCGTTGAATATCTGAGAGAAGCTGGGGGATCGTTTTCGAATGCTTGCGAGAAATCTTTCTCAGCGACTCCGAGTTGTTGTCCATCCCGGGCATCAAGAGGTTAAGGATTCTGCTGACTGCCCTTGATTGAGCGAAAGTTTACACCAAAACTTTCACATTTTGCTCTGCCAAATGTATTCATCGCTTTTATAGCAAGAACGTTGCGTTGGTTACAAATGCTTGATCAGCCTCTTGCATGAAGTTGCATCTTGGCGGCATTTCTGGCCATTCTTTCCCAGTAGGTGATGACGAAACCCCGCATAGATGCAAATGGAGCGACTCTATGAGTCGCTGTATGCGGTCAAGGTTAGGCCGCATAATCCAGTGGGTGATTGGTCACTTCTGCTACGCAGGTGGACTTGCATTCGTTGGGTACGCCTGCAGATGACACTTCTCCTTTTGGGGTCTCCACTACGTTGCTCGTTGCGTCCGATCCATCCACGGATGTATCTTCAAGGTGCGTTGCAACGACAAGATTTCCTTCAAGGAGGACAAGAGTGATGATGACACAGGCTTACAGACATCCGTACTGGACTCATGTTCGTCCTTTCAACCTGGTCTCCCGCGCAGTCTGCCCGAACTAGATCTTTGTACTCCAGAGAATAGTAACAGGTTGACCGCTTGACGTACGGAATACGGCTTACGGCTCGGTCGCCGAAGACGCATCTAGTGGCCAAGTCGCACCAGCTCTGGCGGAATTCGATCCTTGTGTTTTCGAAGTTTAAACCTTCGAGTGATGCCCAGGACAATCAGATTAATTAGAAGCAAAGTCCAACCGCTCGATAGAATGATACAAGAGTCACTCACCGCAGGAGTAATGTTCAGCCTGGACTTAGCAATGATGGCCAATGTGTCCCCAAGCAATCTATTCGCATCGCGGTGTCATACCTAAGGCTGCTTTTAAGCCCCAATTGGCCGTTGAGTAAACGTTCGCCATGTCCAGAATGAAATAAATTGTGAAAGAATTGGTCTAGACAAATATAAGAGATGCTCCTTTCCCATGGTGCTCAACAGGCATCTGGCCAATGCGCAAAGTCCTTAAGTCAATCGCGTTGATAAGAATGTCTTTATCATACGGCCGAGCCTCAATTTTACATCACGCCAGAACGTCTAAGTGAAAAGTCGCAAAGTCCTTTCATGAGGCATTTTAATGACCAGCTACGCGATACGGGCTAATATTATAACGGTAGAAATGCAAGAGAGCCTAGCTAGCTTGATTTCAAGCTCCTCTCGCCATCCGTTGACACTGGTGACTGCCGCTTCAAAGTTCTACCCGGACGCCCTCCCGGATTTCATACCGCGATGCAAGTTCTTGCCTACGTCAGGTCAGGCATGTGTCCACGATCGCTTCGCGCCCTCCAACCCAGGCAGTAGTACTGAGTCATCGCTTTTGTGCCGCTCGAATCCTTCGCTTGCTGGCAATCATATGAGATGATGCAAGACGCCATGTTTAACAAAATTTGCAGTGGTATGCACCTTTGTCCGTGATATCGAGCCACGTGCTGCTGCCTGGAGGCGAATCCGAGCGATCGGTCCGGCCAAGGATGGGCCCGGGAAAGTGGGGCGCGGGGCCGGGGAAGTTTAGGCAGAGCGGCTAGAGCGGCGACGGTGGGCCAATCAGAGGGCAGTTCTGCCTGAACGCCATCTCGTGTCTGTGAGGCCATCTCCAACATCGGATGTCGAAAGGGGCTTTAGCAGAAGCATTAGACGTGTATTTAAAGGGGAACAGAATATCTCCTTAGCTGATTCTGAATTCATTCCACATCGTCTCAAGCCCCATTCTCATCACTTTTGCCAGCATTTAGTCTGCGTTTTGAACTTCAGTCATTGGACATGTACATTGAACTCGAAAACACCAACACATCAACCGTCGAAATGCGTTCCCATATGCCTCCACCCAAGCGCCAGCGCGTATCTCACCAGACCGTCTCCAAGGACACTGCTGCCACCATGAAAGCCCGCCTTACTATCGAGAACTTTTATGATGATGAAACCGTCCATCAGGTAACTACAAGCACCCCTGGGCCATCTTCCAGCTCTAACACCATCTTTCTTAAAGCGATGTATCATTATCAAAGGTATTTACAGCACTATTGTCCCATGGAACGACTTCATCACAATCTCATCATCCGACGGCACCACCAAGACATTCCCGCCCCAAACCTGGCCACTCGACGCCTCCCGCTTCAAAGCCATCGCCTTTCTCTCCCCCGGCAAAAACATCCTCACAATCACTCGCTCCTCCAACGACGCCGAGACCTCCGCTCCCACAACCCTTACCCTCAACTACATCCCCCTCCTCCAGACGCCCGCCCTGCACCTCGCAATCATGGTCGCCAAAGACTCTCCCCTCCTCATAGACTGCCCACCCTCCAAATACGGCCGCCTCTCATCGGCGCACTCCTCCCTCGACGCCGCCGTCGCGAAGATGCGCATGGCCGCATACATGTGGCAAGCCTTCACCGCCGAGGACATGCGCATGAAGGGCCTCGGCCGGCGCTCCTTCCGCCTCGAGGAGGAATTCGCCGCCGACACGACCAGCCAATCCTTCATGTCCACCGACGACTCCGCGCTGCAAATGCAGTCCACCGCAAAGGTACACATCATCCGCTCCAGCAAGACCGTCGCCGAGCTCCGCGACGCCGACGTCGCGCAGCAGAACGAGGCCGCGCGCAACAGGGACAAGCTTTTCGACTACTTCCTCGACGCGCTGGCGGCCCACGGCGCGCCGTTCGAGGAGTCCTCGCGCCCCGTCGTCGCGGGCATGCTCCTCGACGCGCACTTCTCCACGGCGCAGAACATGATCCTCGGACACGCCGCGCTGGGGTGCCACAACCCCGAGGGCGTGTCGCTCGGCATGATGGGCAGCCACCTGGCGTACTCGTTCCCGCGCTTCCTCGAGGAGGTGACGGAGTGCCTGCGGGATACGCGCGTGCCTGGGCGGACGGTGGGTAATGACAATGGCGAGTGCGCGACGTTCTGGGAGGCGTGCTGCGTCGGGCAGGGCGCGTTCCTGCACGAGGTCGGGCACGCGTTCGGGGCGCCGCATACCACGGGGATCATGGCGCGGGGGTATCCGCGGCACTGGGCGCGGAACTTCTTGACGACGACGGCGCGGGCGGGGCATACCCGTGAGCCGGAGGTTTATGTCGACGGCGACGATACGAAGAATGATGCGCGGTGGGATCTGAGGGATGCGCTTTCGTTCCGGATGCTGCCTCACTTTTGGATGCCCGGGGATAAGAAGATCAAAGAGGCGGGGGCTAGAACGAGTGCGCCTGTTGTGTCTCTGATGAACCCCGAGACAGACGATGTTGGCATCGAGATTCACTGCGTGGCAGGGATTGCGGCGGTCGAATTCAACGGGCAGGCGGAGGAGGAGCTGAGTGTGGCGGGGCCGTATAAGAAGGTGTTCTTCGGCCGCAAGGAGTTGGAGAACAGATTCGACCCGGAGGAGGAGCTGAAGCTTCACGTTCTAGGGATGAATGGAAAGAGCAAGACAGTGAAAGATCTCTGGAGGGTGTTTGCCTCGTCGGAGTACGTCCGCATTCCCGGGTCGGACGTCGTGCTGCGCAAGAGGTCTGTAGTGACCAAGGAACTGGAGGAGTCTGACGATGGGAAGGACAAATTCTGGAGCTGGGCGACATTGCTCACCAAGAAGACACCCAACGGCAAGGTTCTGCGCGCGTCGAGCATCGACGTCCGGACGGGGTGCATTCTTGACGGCGCGTACGTCAAGTTCCCCGACGGCACCAAAGTCAACTGCGGGCCGCGGATGAGCAGGTGGGCGGGTGGTGATCATCTGCACGAGTTCGGCGGGCACGCGGCCGAGGATGTGCGTTGGCCCAAGGGCGAGGAGATTGTCAAGATTCAAGTCGCGAGGGAAGACAACATTCTGTGTGGGATGAGGATCCACTTTGAGAACGGGAAGGCCGGCGGCGCGTTGTCGGGGAATGAGGATGACCCGTATCAGACGCGGGAGGAGACTCTGACTTTGGGTAAGTGGGCTGATAAGAATGAGTTCGATGATGGAGCTGACAAGGGAACAGAGGCGCAGGGCGACGAGAGAATCGTTGGGTTCTATGGGCGCAGTTGGTGGGGACATCACTTTGATGGACTTATTGAGTTTGGCATCATTACTGCGCCGAAAGGCGTTGAGTTGCCGGACCAGGTCTACAAGATGAAGGAGCTGCAGAACACCGATGGCGGTCAGGGTGTGAGTACTAGCGGTTCTGGGTTTTGGGGAGAACTTGATACTGACGCGAACTAGGCTGAGGACCTTCGAGGAGATGAGGACGAGGATGATGATTCCCAAGATGAAACTCAAACTGAGAATGAAGATATGTATTAAGAGTGGACGGAAGGGCAGTTGGAATTACTTCGATCTAGAGAATTCGAGTTGAAATCATGCGATATCCAAGCCTATCTCCATAATGCTGAATGCTGAGAAGCCCCCTTGGGTTCCCCAAAATCTAACAACTGAAAGCGCAGCAATCGTACAAGGCAAATGGCGGGGATCTTCAAATGACTTGTCCATACATCGAGTAAATATGCATCCGCATGCAACTTAACCTGGTATCCAACAGAACAGACCGTCGCTGGGCGCATTCAAAAGTTGTCAATATCCATCTCGGGACTCTCTCTCCTCCTCATCAGCAACTTGGCCATACCATCTGATGACCATCCAAACCCATACTCCTCCCAGCGGTGCTTGTACCCAGGTGTAAGCTGCCAGTCGTACTTCATGATCATGTGCGCCAACGCAATCTTCAACTCGTTTCCTGCAAAGAAGCGGCCGGGGCAGGCGTGCTTTCCATGTCCGAAGCCAATATGCTCGGGCGAGGTACTCACGAGGTGGGCCTGAGCATCCAGCCCCGGGGTTCCTCGCATGCGGACAAATCGGTATCCATCGAATTGGTCGGGGTTTTCGTAGACTGTGGGGTCGACCATCCTGCCAAGGTCAGCGACGCATCGCTCGCCCGTTTGGAGTTGGAGACCATTGGGGAGGGTCACTGGGCGGGTTGCTACTCGGGACATGATGGCTGCCGGAAATGTTAGTTCGAAGCCACCTCGACTGTACGACAAGGGGTGATGACCGACCTGAGGTGACCGGTTTGAGTCGTTGCGCCTCTTTCAAGACACTGTCCGTGAGCTTCATGTTAAACAGCGCCGTCTTCTTCCAGCCCTCAGCGCTCAGAACCTCCACAATCTCCTTCCTTATCGCATCAAACAGCTCAGGGTGCTCCGCAATCCGCAACATCGTCTCCACGAGCAAATCTGTAGTCGTGTGAATCGCAACAGCAGATAGCCCCAACTGCGCCCCGGCAGCATCATACTTGGCGCCGCGGCTCTCCTCCTCGAACCAGTCCAACCCGTCGTTGAACCTCGGAATCGGCTCGCCCTTGGCCCGCGCCTGTGCCCTTAGGTCCCTGCGCTTCTGGAGAACGGGCTCGATGATGCGCCGCGAGTCGGTAACCTGCTGGCGGAGGACCTTGCACTGCGGGACAAACCACTGGGCGAGCGGGCGCAGCCAGCTGGGGTAGATGCGCATCGTCTCGGCGCCGATGAAGGCGTTGACGGTGTAGGACTTCGTGACCTCGAGCCAGGCCTCGTTGCGGCATACCTCGTCGCCGAGGAAGACGCGGGAGGAGAGGCGGGAGATGATGTCGAGGACGTCGGCTTTGATGTTGAACTCGCGCCATTCTGTATGTCGGGGGACCCGTGTTAGTCGGTGCGATGTGACGCTGTGGTGCGGAGGCTTACCCGTGGAGGTTCCGAATCGGAGGTCGACGGCGAACTTGGCTTCAGATGACAGCGGCTCCGTGATTTGGTCTGAGAGATTGAGATGAGCGTCAGTGCTGCCGTTGCAATGTGGAGGAGCGAGTTGCGGCAATGTGGGGTGTGGGGTAGACTGCCAGAGTTGACGTGGAGTTGGAGACGACTTACTCAACAACTTGGTGATGGACTTCTTGATGACCACCTGAAACAACTGATCGGGCCTCGTACCGACCGCGAAACCATCAAATCCAGATAGTTGGGGGTGGAAGTTGTCCGCGAAAGCATCCATGAAGCTGAGCCCGGGATCGTTGCGAATGTCGTGGACAAATTCCGGCGGGATGACGACGGTCTCGCCGACGTCCGTCATGAATCTGTAGGGCTGGCCAGGAAACTTCTTCCTGCCGGTCTCCATCAGTCCCCTGGCATTCAACAGGAACCCCTTCTTCCTTTCGCTGTTGAACAAGTCGAGTGACTCTGGGGGGTTGATCCAAGGGAGCTTGCGAGAGGGCTTGCGCATGTGGGGTACGACGGCGAAGACGCTGAGGAGGATGATGCCCAGACATAACGATGTCCAGACGTCCATCTTCCTGAGCAGAGATGACTCTGCCCAAGTGCTGAGGAAATGTTTCGGTGGCTGGAGGAATTCCATGTTGGCCAGCCAAAAAAGGAAGAATTTGTCAAAAGAAGTATTGAAAGATCTAAACCCTTGATGCGATGAACCAGCATGAGAGAAGACGAACTCTAAGTTTGAAAAGAGTATTTATAATGTCGAAGGAGAATGAAAAAGAAAACGCCAAGGTCAAAAAGTCCGTCCGTATTATCTAATCCGCGTCCATCAAAAAAATTGTTGAAGTCGTCAAGTCTCCCGTCCAAGGCATCGTGTAAAACATCTCGGAATAGACCGCCGGACTCCCTGTCGCACAACTCCCGCCCACGATGTGACGCGGGGAGACCCACCATATCTCCATCTTGAACGCCCGTCGACGAATCAGAGCTTTCACAGTGGGCGTTACGGTTCTCGTCATGCAGATCATGCAGTGCCAGTTCGGAGGACGACAAGTGCCCGACGGTGGAGACGGTGGAGCCCTTGGGATTTGGGATAGTTCTTGATGCCCCCAAGGAGGCTCGTCTTTAAAACGACGACCTCTTCTCTTTTTTTTCCTGCTTTTCTTCGAAGGAGGTTCGTGTCTTGGGGCGTACAGATTTGTGCGATGGTCTCCGGTGGGTTCATTAGTCATGCAGCCCGCAGTGTAAGCAACAACATCCCAGCTTCACAAAATCATGATTTCTGCCCCTGAGCGCCGACTATGAAGCACCTGCTGGCCGCCAGTGTAAAACCCCAATAACACACCAGAGATTGGTGGGCTATGTCATCACATAACGACCGTAGCAAAAACCACGATGACAGATCTTGCAGACCCAGTTTCAAAAGCAATCCGCAGGCTGTCATCCCATCTGATCCTCCTCCGGCTAGCCCTCTTGAGCGCTCGAATGGGATGACAGGGTCGCCTACCTATGCGCCGTCATCCTCCGGGAGTGCCATTTGTCATCTCTCATGTCTCCTCCCTCAAATAGTCCGTTATTCACGTCACCCATAAACCACAACTAGCGCCAAGCAATCCAAGTCAGTCGTTTTCTTTTGTCCCAGCAGAGGCTTTCCTTCGGCAATGCGACAACCTAGCTAAGCTCTGTCTGGAGCACAGACGGCGAAGCCGCAGGAAGAGACGAAGTTTCGATCATTGCCTCGAAGATTGGGTGAGTACGGCCAACAAACAAGGCTGACAGGAGAATACCTCCAACCAGTATTGATAGCCATGGTTTTCCAGTGGCATGCAATTGGCGTTCTTGTTAGTAGAAAGAAGTCTACAAACAAGTTGGAACTATGGTAAACGGATCATTTCGTCTTGCGCGATGGGTGTTTTATTACGAACCAATCACGATACGAGGCTTGCTATCCACGGCATCCCACCTCGCCTGCTCTCTCTCTTGAATCGCCAAGCTTCCGTCCCCTTATGCGGCGGCATTGTTCTCAAACGCGATGATTCAGTATCCTTGGTTGCCTGTGCCGGCATACGTTAGCCCATTATGCCCCAAAACCTTTTCTCTGTTGCGCTTTACGCCGTAACCCGTAGCTGGATCGTTCCCCAGCTGACCAATTGTTGATGCACGCCGACCTTATGTCGTTGAAGGAGATTTAAGCATCCAATTTCGCTTCTGTTATCCATCATCATCGTTCTCTTTTGCGAAGCCGCAATATTTATCGAGAGCATATTATTTAATCTTTCTTCCCTTCTAAGTTTTCTTCTTTGCAGTTTACTACCTAGAGGTGTACTTTATTAACTACTATATAACTCTAATAGGGAAATATATAGAGGGAGTGTAACCTCTATAGCTAACTTATAAAGTATATAAAGGGGATTTTTAAACTACTTAGCTAAATAGAAGTAGTCTCTTATTATACTATAGCTTAAATTTAAAACTTTCTAAAATAAATTTTATATATATTTCTTATTTAATTAATATAATTTTTACTACTAGTAATATTAAATATCTAAAAAAAACTAATTTACTATATATTTAATAATAGTTTAATTATATCTTTATAGTTAAGAATAATAATATAGTATCTTTATACCTCTTTATAATATATATTAAACTTTTAAAAAACTTTTAAAACTAAGCTCTCTATTAAATTAAATAGAGATTTAAAAAATTACTAAAAACTTAAAAAATAAGAATAATATAAGAGAGATTAATAAAATATTTAATAAGAAGTATAGTGAATAGCTCTAAGAGCTAATTACTATTATTACCCTTATTTAAATTATAATATAGTAGTTAAGAAAACTAGCTTAGGTTAGGGTAGAGGAAAAAAGGGTCCTCATGTTCCCTATAGTTATACAAAAATTCACAAAAGAATTCTTCACAAAATAGCACATTATTCAAGACAGCTATCCAAGTGCTCATTTTGGCCTACGCTGGAACTGACTTGCTTGGATCATGAAATCAATCCGCGAAGGGGATGAGAGTAGGGCGCAACGCCGTTGATGGCGATACAATAGGGCAAATTGGAAGCGATATTCCCTGGATTTGTGGAAGAATGATGGCCAAGTAGGCGAGGACCACTTCGAAAACATGGCTTAACAATATATTTGTCATCATCCGTCTATTATTCGCCAACTTGGAAGGACTCCGGTCACCTCTCATCAAATGTCTGCTGTCACTTGTGCGGTCTTTTGCTGCTTTCGGTACGTCTATGAAGTCTTGACGATGACACCGGCAATTGATGTTCTTTTCCCAATAAACTTCGACCGCGTGGTGACTCAGCTGTCGCGAGCCGCCCATTTCTTATCTAGAGCTGAGTTGTTCACGTCAAAAAACGCGTCAAGGCATTGCATCCTCTACAGATGGATTCTAACTCTAACTAACAGTCTTTTCGCCTAACCTGCAGTTTAAATGTCACTCGAAGTTCGTCACGTGTATAACGAGGATTGGAGGAATATTCAAAAGACAACAGAGTCGCTTGCTGAACCCTGGCGAGCATCCCTCAGCTTCTTTAATCTTAATATCGAACGCTACCTCAAAGGAGCAAGCAACCCGTCAATCCGTCAACCCCCAACGGGGCTGAGCGCAGCTGAGCTGCAGAAACGTTGCAATTACACAGCTAAGCGAGCCTTTTTGGGGGTTCGGCGTGTTGGTTCCCCTGGCATACTTTATGTCGTGGCCAATGGCCGGACGACGAAGTCTGTTGGAACTTCAATCCCAGGATCATGACCCACAACACCGACATGTGCGTATTTCCCTCGCCAAGTGTTGGAGCCTGAATTTTACATGAGCTGGCTCTCTTTTGTTTTCGTCTTTTCCCCTGCGACTTCCCCAGACTCTTTCTTCCTTCTGTGGAACAATGTCCGTCAATCTCATGAATCCATGAAGTTGTTTTTATAGCTGACTTCTTTTGCCAGCACTCGCGATGCAATTGGAGGACAGTGGGGTTGTTGGAGGTTTCCAACTCCGGAGGAAGCCTGTCGCGCAGCAGTCGGAGGAGCACTACAATGCAAGCCACTCAGAACGTGTCCCGGATTCTTTCCCGAGACCTGATAGTCCTGAGCTAGCGCCTTATCAATCTCCAACCGATTTTGGTCAGAATCCCTGGCGAGTCAATGAAGGCGGAGACCAAAGCGTTCCTGGCGCAGAACACGACACCAATGTCTATCATTCGGATACACGGGATATTCCATCACACCCTGTTTTGATGGAGGACAGCATCAATCGTGGTCTGTCGCCAAACGGTGGCGGGCGGAACTTCAAAAGTGGTCACGCAAATCTGATTTCAGAAGCTTTGACACCATCTTCGGGTTCCTCAACAGCTGGCGCTTCGGACGGCAGAAGAGATCTCAGCCCAAAGATATCGGAGAGACAAAACCCAAAGCCTGACAAAGACCTGCTTTCTTGGAACGCAACTTTCTTGGCATGGTGGCAAGAGCTGATATGGTGCGCCATCAGCCTCATATCAGTTTGCGCTCTGTACATCCTCTTGCGCCACTACGACAATAGAAAGTTGCCTGACTGGCCCTCTGGACTCACCCTCAACACGGTAATCGCTCTGCTTGCAACCGTCGCAAGGTCTGCCTTCGTCATTCCGGTGTCCGAGGGCCTGTCTCAACTCAAGTGGCTCTGGTATCGCAAGCAGAGGACCCTGAAGGATTTTCAGGACTTCGACGCTGCAAGTCGCGGGCCGTGGGGGAGTCTTCAGCTGGTGAAAACCACGAAAGGCTGGTACGTGGTCCATCATTACCAATGATAAGAGCAATACTAACACTGTCTAGGCCTCTGAGCGTCATATCTATGGTCGTATTGGTGACTGCCATGCTCACTTCCGCCCTGACACAATCATCCGTCACCTATCCCGAGCGCCAGGTTGCCATCTTGCCTAGTTCCCCCGTTGCTCGTCTAGTTCGATTTTGGAATCCCATGACAGTCAGCTGGTACTCCCCATGTAAGGTCCCACTCAAACCCTCCTCCGTTGAAAATCGGCCATGCCCGCGTGGTCGCATACTGACGACCCCCAGACATCAAAGGCGCAACCTACGACGCCAGCATCCAAGCCGGCCTCAGCCACGACTCCAACACCCTCTACCCCTTCGACCAGCCCGGCTGCCCCACCACCGAGTGCCGCTGGCGCCCCTTCAGCACCCTCGCCATCTGCACCAAGATGTGGAACATGACCGACCAGCTCACGTACAACTACAACGGCAACAGCAGCCGCTTCGTCAACACCGGCACCCCGCGCAGCCTCTCCCTGCCCAACGGCGCCCTCGCCAACTTCGCCCCGTCCCTCACCGGGCTCGTGAGCCTCAACAACGGGCAGGCGTCCCTCCTCCCCGCCGCCGAGGTGCCGCGGTCCGCCTTCTTCAACTTCACCGTCATCTTCACCACGACCAAGACCACCGGCGCGATGGAGGTCATGTTCTACATGTGCGCGCAGCGGTACAACGTCTCGGTGCAGAACAACGTCTTCTCGCGGACGCTGATCCACTCGTCCGCCGAGGTGGAGGAGGGCACGTTCCTGGTGCCGGAGTCGACGACGTCCAAGGAGCTGGTGGAGGTCACGACGGAGGCGGTGACGGTGCCGCAGGAGCCGGGGGTCGCGTTCCCGTACGGCGGCACGGCGCTGACGCCCCTGATCGAGAGCCTGTCCAGCGCCATGAACGGGACGTACCCGACGACGGAGAACGAGCGCGGGCGGGCGCCGTCGCGGTACTTGAACGTGCTGGACGTGGTGCGGCGGGAGCGGAACGGGACGGAGAAGCAGCTTTTCGAGGCGGTGGGGAATGTGACGAATAATGTTGCGAGGAGCTTGACGAATAGTCTCCGCGACAGTTTGACTACGGAACAGGCGTACATCACGGGGCAAGCGTATGTAAGCGAGACGTACGTGAAGGTGCGCTGGTGGTGGATGACTTTGATCTCGTGCCAGGTCGTGCTGTCGACAATCGTCCTGGTAGCTGCTCTGATTCAGGCGAGGTTGGCTGGGTTGAATGTGGTTAAGAGTTCGACCTTTCCGGCATTCTTTGCTATTGATTCATCGGAGAAGAAGCTGCTGGAGACGAGAACGGCCCCGATGGACGTTCAAGAGCAGGATCGATATCTAGGGACGAAAGGGCTGGGAGAGTGGAGACTGCGGATGCAAGACAATGGCTGGGTGCTTCTACGTGAACAGGAAGAGACTAGATGCTAGGTGTGTATGGCACAGACGTGGATACGATGGTAATGTGATGGAGGTGAGTGGATAACGGGCTTGAATCTAGCATGGCGAGTGTTGAGTATTCATAGCCTCAAGTTCTTAGTCTTTTATCCAAAGAAGCAAACAAGATCATTAGTGCTCTTCGACAAGATCCCATTATACGGATTATCTCTTGACGGTTTAAACTTGGCAGTCATGCAAACCTCACTTAACTCCAAAATACAGCTCCATTCGTTTGATCAAACCGGAATGCTTCTTTTGTCTATCCCATCTAACAAGCAAAACACCCCACTCTCACATCACAACTTCAACCCCTCCATCAGCCCCTCCAGCACCCTCCACTCCTCACTCCCTTCCCAACTCTCCTTGCCACGACTCATCACACTCCTCACCGCGCTCCTCGCCTTGCCCCTCCATTTGCTCCCAACCCCCTCCACCTCGCCGCCAAAGTTCTCCAACACACCCACCAACTCATCCGTCCTCTCCACCACAACCCCCCACGCCCCCTTATCCACAAGCCAATTCCTCCCCTCCCCAACACCCCC
>JAKMXA010000431.1:0-40562 GCA_025328625.1 Colletotrichum sp. SAR11_240
TTTTTTGGGTTTTATTTTTTTATTATTTTTTGGGGGTGGCAATGTTTTGTTTAAATTTTATTTGAATTTTTTTTTAAATGCAATGTTTTTTTTTTTTTTTTTTTTCGCCAGACATAATGGACAAAGAAACAAACGACGGCTCCCAAGCGCGCAAAGAATCAATGGCTGTCGCCGTCGTCTCCGTGGCAGAATCAGCAAGACAAGCACACACGGGACAGACCACAGTAGTGGCTGCAGTCACCATGGCCTGTGCACCGCCACCGGAGTTTGCTCCGCCGCTGCAGTAGACAAAAAGGTACCTTAGTCACCACAGCAATGGGCAGTGCCCAGCTGAGTCATCACTGCCCTGACCCAGGTTTCTGCCCATTGCCCACTGCCCATTGCCCATCACCCGTTACCGGGCTGTTTCTCAATGCTGGCGTGCTTTTTTTTTTTTTTTTCTGATGAGGATGAGGCAAGCGAGGATACGACGCAACTTGAGATTGCGAACTTGATAAGTCGAACAATGCATTTTTGAGAACTCTGATCTCCCCCGTTGCTTGTTATGAACATCAACAGACCTGATGGACATGGAGGAGGAGGAGGGAGATGTGGCGTGAAGTTTTGGCGGCACCAATTACCCAACACTGACCACTGGTCTGCAAAATGCACCCTGTCAGCTGTTTCTTGGACTCGCATCCGACGCGCAGCGTCGAGTCAACGGGATTCAATTGAATGCGATGGGAGGTGGCTTTGATGAAAGTGGCTGACTTGTGCCACATCGGTGGCTTGGGCAGCTCAACGGCGGCCTCTGGTACGTATCGACATGGCCCAAGCTTCTGGTGCTGGTTTCTTCGACCGACCAAATCAACGCAGGTACTTTGGCACCACCAATTGCAACACAACTGAAAATTTAACCGGCCAGGCAATTCAAGAAAAACAGAACCGCTTGAGTTCTGGTGACAGGGCGTGGGGTGAATGAGATGCAGTCCGCAGTGTCGCCAGTCCGCAGTCCGGGGTCAGGAAGGGTGATCCATGCAAATGACCCCAGAGTCGTTGTGTCCCTTGGGGTGATCCGCGCCAATCGCCCAAGATCATAATTATGTCAGCAGCTTCTGGGCGCAGTAGAAGCTCCAAGTGCCGCGTGCCTGCTCCCAAGAACGTGGCAGCGTTGCAACCTCTTCCACGTCAAGTCAACGTCAGTCTTGCCCCGAGGCTGTCAGCCTTCGGCAACATTGCGCACCCGGCGTCTTCTGACGATCTCAACGCCTGCGTGATTGGACGCCATCGTCATCGCCATCGCCATCGCCACCGCCAGATACCATCGTCGCCTGTCTGCCCTTACAACTTTCCATGCTCCGTCGGCCCAGCCCAAATGGAGACCCAGCCGGCCCCAGTACGTTGCTTGTCCGCTTTTCCATTCCCTGCAAGCCAGCCCCACCATGGCAAGCCAGCCCCAGCATGTCCACTTGGCGTCGCTAACGAGTCTGTCCACCCTAGGAGATGGCGATCCAGAATCTCCGACAATCGCTCGTATCATTGCTTGTCCCGATACTCGACCCCGAATAATTATGCACCGAAGAACCGATACCTTGAACCGCTCGCGGCGAGATGGAAGAGAAAAGTGTTGAGCTCGACGACCGAGAGCTCCAGGACTTCCTCGTCAGCTACGCTGGCCTATCCACAGAAGGTGTGCCGCTATTTCGGTCGAAGGCTCCTGCGACGGCGATGGCAAGTTGCCCTTCTTTGCTGTATAGCGAGGCGACGCAAGGTGCTCGATAAAGACATCGGTACACACCATCCACACACTCTTGGGGGTCGGCGATAGGAGCTGGGATGCTGGGAGCTCGCCAACACCGTAGGCAGTCGGAGGCGTGGATGGCCGGCTTCAGGCTTCGCTGCCTGGCAAGGTGAACATTCCCGCAATCTTGCCGAGGCCTACCACTGTCTTGTGCTCGTGGCCACGTGTCTGCGGCGCATTGCCCCTGTGAATACGCTGGCTAGCGGCCTGCTGCTTGGATCTGGAGACAGCCAAGGGACGAAGACCACAAACATTGACGGCTTCGCGATCACGGTCGTCCCAGGCCCAGGCGGCCTCTTCGTCGTCGCTATTAGATTCCCAGGTCTTGCAAGCAAGCCGCTGCAAATCAACAGCGGCCTGGCCCGATGGATCTTGTCCGCCGCCCTCGCCCGCCACACCTCGCTAGGTGTCTCCGCACGGCATAAATTCTGCGACATGTGCGATGGAGCCGCCCAAAGGCGACATTGGTGACATGCTTCCTGCCCAGCATCTTGCAGAGGGCGAGACAGAGGTGCGTGGCTAAGCAGGTCGTGGCCTGCGATATTTACCCAGGGCCGGTGGATGCATCAACTGGGAAGCCACCTGTACGGTTCGTGATCAGGATGGTTGGTATGGGGATGGTCGAGTAGCTACTCATCCCTGGTCTGCCTGCCCATGAACGCGACAGGACTGGCCATGTAATTACTACTCCTCTTGCCACTTCATATATAACGAACAATAGTTCTTGAATATGAAAATATTCTAAACAACCAACCCACTTTTCATATCCATTTCATTCACTTGCTTACCAGATCTTGGAGTATGTGGCTGCGCCTTTCCTTGGTCAAAGAAGACCACCAACGCATGAAACGCCGACGGGTCCTGGGATTCTTGGATGGATGTTCGCGGTTCTCTGGAACGTCTGTTGCTGTCTGCGTGTTAGCCTGAGAGGCTTGCCGTGTTGAGGGCAACTTGTTTATCGACAGTGGCTCTGGGACCAAGCACTGCGGGTATAGGTACTCGTTGCTTGGTCCCTGAGTAGCCAAATTTGGTGTTCGTAGCTCTGGGCCAAAGGAATCCCTGATCCACCTCATGGGGTTGAACTTTGCGGATCCTTGAGGAGCGAAACCTGATGTTGGTGGCTCTGAGGCCAAGGGGTTCTGCTTATTGTTTCTCTGTCCTCGAAGAGCGAGTCCCGATGTTGGTGGCTGATTCGAAACACTGATGCCACTGGTATTGAAGCTGTAGGGTTTTCCTTTTGCAATCGCACCATTGTCGGCTCCATGATCAGCTGCAGAAATTCAAAGTCAGCCGTGTTTACTCAGAAGACACATAACATTGGGCAGACGACGACAATTACCAGTCCGCATCGCGGGGTACTCAATGTCAGAGCGGCCTCCATGAATGCGATTTTCCCGTCCGTCATCATCACCAGAGGTATTGGTGTTGTCGGGGGATCCGGTGACGGTCATGTTCTGGTTGCCTCTATCGGCTGCTTCAACATCTTCGCTTGCGGGCCCGCTGGGCTCCCAGTCTACCGGAAGCTCATTCACTTCGGACTCTTGCTCTCCGCCAGGAACGTTCTCCGCCGGCTTGATATGCGCTAGAATTTCCGTCGTCTCGAAGTGCGCTACAACCTTTTTCCAAGAGTAATTTCCAAGGATCCGTTTGAGACAAGTGCCATCGTCTTCTTCCCACTTCTTGGGCCAGTCCTCCTCATCCGGCATGTAGAACCAATAATCGGGTTGAATGCTGGCGGCGGCAGCAAGATGTTTGTCGGTGATCTTGTCTCTATTCATTTTGTGGGGTTGGGCGTGGTAGAATCGTTGAAAATATCGCGCATTGCGAAGCTGGGTGGCGCTCCAGACCGGCGTGGACTTCTCCATGATGGAAGGTGGAAGGGAAGGTTGAGTGGAAACACACGAGCAAAGTAAACACGATTGAAGAACAAGAGAAGAGGCCATATGTAGACTTTTGATATTCTATAGATTTCTGGCCATCCATGCATCTCTGGCCTTTCATGTGTTTTTGATGTTCTGTGGATTTCTGGCCTCTGATGTGTTTCCAGCTTTCGAGACATTTCTAGCCTTTGTGTTCTTGGCCTTCAATTTGTTTCGGCCTTCGATGTGTTTCGGCCTTCGAGGCGTTTCTGACCTTTGAGGTGTTTCTGGCTTTCGAGGTCTCTGGCCTTCAATACTTGTCTGGCCTGCCTCGATCTCAGCACACATACTGGCGGCCTGCTGCGGTGTGACAAACCGTCTCATGCACGATGCAAAGTCAACCTTTCTCATCGCCTCGAAAAGCGTTATAGGTTCACTGGATGAAGGACACGATGAAGAAGCGGCGGGACAGTAGTGTCAAGGGGCTCGACATTACAAGATCAAGAACTAAAGCACCGTCGCTGTGACTGAGCTACCTAGATATAGAACCATGCAACTACCATACAACATGTCCATCCTGACCGCAGCGCTGCCGCAAGTCATTTGAACCGATTTGGAACCCCACGATCAACTTCTTTCAGTTGTCAAGTGCTTGCACTCGGGGCACTGCTGCTTGGCTGCCAACCACAGAGTTGAGCCAATCCCATATTCGCCAACTCAGCCGGGTTTCCCGACCCTCCCACCTGCCCTTGGATCGTCGGCAAGAAGATGTTGTCGTAAACGCCGCGTTTGCCACGGTCCATGAGCACGTTGGCAGCCCTTAGGTCGTTCGACGATCTACCGTTGTCTTCCACAGCACGAGAGGCTGCATTGAACGCTTGGATGCGTATGTCCATGTCAAGAGTGTCAGGCCTGGGGACCGGAATCCTCAGGTACTCATAGAGCAGTAGTGGCTTCACTGCGCCATGATTTTCTTGCAGATATTCAAGGTGGATGTCACATATCTCTTGCCTCGTGTCTAAGGGTTCCCTAGTCAGCAGTCTGCTGGCAAGTGCCCGATGAAAGCAGGGCATCATCATACCTCGATCACGGTTGTCCTGGGACGGGATATCAAGATATTCCAAAGATGACTTTGGGGGCTCAAGCCTGCGATGCTTGGAGAAAAGCTGGCTGGTCCAATGACAGACAAGAAGCACAAGAGAGAAAAGAAGAAAGACACTGATAAGAAATAAAACGATAATGCAAAGACACTTGCAGATCCCCATGCTTCGCGTCTATTGTGGGTGTAGCGGGTGGAGGTCACGTCTAATCGAGTCCTGGAATTGACGTTGTGTGGGATTGCCGCTGTGTTGAGAGCAGGCGAGGGAAAGTCGGTAGAGAGCCTAGGTGTTGGCCGGAGGTGGCATCAACTTTGCGCAGCGTCTACTTCAAATAAGAGTTGGCCCAACTGGGCGCGAGGCTGCAGTCCGAGCCAGACCAGCAGCTCATGAGACAGCACCTTCCCGGCTGGCTTCACCCGCGATGGCCGATGAGATGCTGTTCCATGTTCAACACCGCAAGTAGTGCAGTTTCAGCCGGGATGGGGACTGAAACGTGAAGCTGCGTTCTTCAGTCTGACAGCTCTGGTTGAAAATGACAAAATCGACAAAGAGCCACAGGAGAAACATGAGTTGAGTGGTGTTTGTTCACGAGATTTGCCATCCGGGCGGTACCGAACATATCAGCCATTCCAGCTGTGGCCCACAACGGCATGCAAGTCAATCAACGGCATGGCGATGACCGCGCGCGCGAAGCTATCCACTGCGCGAAGTCGCAATTACGCGCGATGTCGTCAAATGCGCAAAGTAATCCAATTGCGCGCGAAGGCATCAATGGCGCAAGGCCGATAGTGCGTACCTTGGGTATCCGGACAAGTACACATGAGCCCGTACATGTACGACTAAACATGCACAAGCGCAACGAGCAGCCCGCACATATTCTGCCCGATATCCTTTACCAAGCAGGCTGGCTTGTATCTGACATCGGTACGGAGACAATAGAGGTACTTTGGCTGTCGATGGAATGCCCGGCACCAACCATGCCCATGTGGCGCTGTAAGGTACGTACCTTTTAGTGGGTGGCTGCACTGTAGCTAGGTACGGAGTATACCTGTGGGTAGTGAGTGGCTTCCACGTTCCGTTCGGCCTCGCACCCGCCCTGGAGATTAAACATACCGCCACCACTCGCAAACAAAGATAGATGCAGGCCTTGCCGAGACGTTCGGAAGTATTTCTGACACGCAAGAGTGATAATTGACAGCTCTGGGGTGGGGGCGGGAAACAAACAGTCTGGGTCCGAGCGGGTGCTGCTGTCAAAGACGGGGTGCAGCCAAACAATCACAAGCTCATGTCCATTCAAACTCCAAGTTGATTCAAAACCATGCCTATTCTGACCCATGCCCATACAAACCCCAGCTCTATTGAAATTCCTCCTTGTAAACAATCTTGCGCATCTCAAAGTCAGCATGCATTGCCGCTTCCATGCCCTCTTTGAATTGCTGCAACAAGGACTCCATGCGCGCCTTGGGAGTGTCGATGGGCGTCTCGTCGTGCACCTGTCCCTGTGCAGGCTGGCGGCTCGGGGTTGGCGAGGCGAACTCTGAGTAATAACAAAGTCTTGTCAGTACATGCAGCGGCCAAAACAAAATGCTGGGTGATGGAGAGAGAGTTGCCGCACGTTGGATCTCATCACCATATTGGTCTATTAGCAGGTCCATTTGCGCGGTTGTTGGCCGGGGCACCGCCACAACCGTGGGAGTCTGCGGCGGTGCGCTCCCTCTTGGCTGGTGCTGGTGCTGTGGCTGCTGATGCTGTGGCTGCGGTGGCTGGTGTTGTGGCTGGTGTTGCTGCTGGTGTTGCGGCTGGTGTTGCTGTGGCTGATGATAGTGGGCAGTGGGAGGACGCTGGTGTTCATACGGATACTGAGGGGGTTGCTGCTGGTTCCAGTACTGCTGTGGCGGCGGAGGGCCCTGGGGCTGCTGTTGGTACGGGTACGGATACTGGTTCGCGGGGGGTCCTTGGGACGGTTGGTATTGGTATCCGTATTGCTGCGGTGGTGGGCCCGGGGGCGGCTGGTTCTGGTACTGGTTTGCTGGCGGGCCTTGTCGGGGCGACGGGTACTTGGCCGCATACTTGTTCAGACGCCGCGTTGTGTGCGGCGAGCGAATGCCACCGTCGCGGTAACTGCCATACAACCGGTCGGCCTCGGAGCCGCTGGGCGTGGCGACGGTGCTGGGCGTGGAGGGGACGGGCTTCGATGCCATTGTGAGCAGGTCATCTCATGTAGGTGGCCATCTGCTGCGTCTAACTGGAGGCGCAGAGCAGCTGGCTATATACTCGTCGCCGTCGCAATGTTCAAGAGAGCGAGAGAAGTTCTACAACGGGTTTGCGGCCCTGTCGCTGTCTCAGAGGAGAAAAGAAGTGACACTATGAGGCCCTGACAGAGTCACTTTTCCCGTGACCCTTGTCGCTGCCGCTGCGTGCTGCCGCTGCGACTTGGCGATGAGACGGGAGAGGAAAGACGAAAAACCCGAGAAAGAGAAACGGTAGTCCATCCATCTTGCTACTAGATAATTCCAGGCGGCTGCTCCCCAGCAAAGAGAACCCGTTTTGCGCCGATCGCTATTCTTCGTCTCCGACTCACCACGTGCTCACCTACCAAACCTCAGCGTCAATCATCTGAGCCCAGCGTCAGTCATCCAGCAGCATGTGCCGTACAAACGACTCAAAGGTAAGACGAACAAACGAGCACCCAATGCCTTCTCAGCATCGCTAACCCGCCGCCAGACTGTGTGTGGGCAACCACTTGTCCGCCTCAACAGCTCTTCGATTCGGTTCGGTGCCGGTTGCACCCGCGCCATGTTCCGCCACCTCGTGAGGCACTCGATCCAGAAGAACGCTCTGCGCAGTGCGCATTGGGATGACTTGGCCAAGGCCATGTACCTCATCGACGGTGCGGGCAAGTCGCACGGTCCGAAGTTCGAGAAGGAGGTGCCTCACCGGGTGGTGAAATCCCTCCAGGCCAAGTTCAACGACATGGAGAAGTCCGGTGCTGTGAAGGTGGAAGTGCAAGCCGACGGCACCTCGACTCACGTTTACGAACCTTGGACCCAGGCCTGGCTTCTTCCGGAGTGGGACGGCAGCCCGGCGAACAGGGCCATGGAGCAATGCGTCAAGCTCCTCAAAGCCCCCGATGCCCACGATGCAAACGCCGCCGAGAGTGACCTCATAGCACTGGCTGCGGACGATGCGACGATACCACCACCGGCGAACGGTCCACGGATAACACCCCCGCAACCGCACCCGCGGCGGTCGCATCCGCAGTCCAACCCGCAGTCCAACCCGCAGCCGAACCCGTGGATGCATCCGCAATCGTACCCGCCGCCTTCGCAGTCGCGTCACAACCGGCCCGCTGCGTTCCTCGGTTCGATTCCCACTCCGATGCCTGCTGCGATGCCCAGGGAGACGACACTGGGACCGCCACGATTACAGGGTCCGCTGAGAGTTCCGCCGCCGACGGGAGGGCCGATACGGATGCATCCTGTGATGTCTGGTGCGATGCCCATAACGCTGGGACAGCCGCAGTTCCCAGCTCTGCCGAGAGCTTCGCCAAGAGCTCCACCTCCAGCGGGAAGGCCGATGATGCGTCCTGCGATGTCTGGTGCGATGCCCGCAACACCGGGTCGGCCGCGATTCCCATCTCCACCGGCAGCTTCGCCGAGAGCCCCACTACCGACCGGAGGACCGATGCGGATGCCGCCCCGCCACAGTGAGCAGCAGTACGCGAGACCTCCCGGCGAGGCCATCCAGGAGCTGTGGGATGACCTCACAGACGGCGGCGACCTTCTCATCGAGCTGTGCTGTGAGATTCTCACCCTCAAGCGCATTGCGCCCCTCGACGACCACCCGCCCGCGATGGACTCCACGATCAAGGTGCGGATGAACGAGTTCCACAACTTGGTCATGCAACTGTGCGAGATTGAGCATCGGCTCGAGGAGACATACCGCAGCAGCGCGACAAGGCCTTCCTCGTTCAAGTATCCCTTCAAGTTTCTCCTTTGGGGGTACTTTGCCAATGCTGTGTCATCGCCAGCCACGCCACTCCTGTGGCTTCAGCCGGAAGTGAGGGATAGCAGTCACGGACACGGACGAGAACATTGCTAACTGCGAGGTGCATAGTCTCCCGCTGCGGCGTAGTGCACTCACACGGGGTGAAGCCGAAGAGACGCGTCCAGACCGCGTCACGTGGTGATGGTGAGCGCGTTTTTTTTTCTTTTTTTTTTCTTGGTTAGGTACTCGCTTCAAGGTGGGGCGGGTGTCACGGCTTATGTAACGACGCATGATGTAATGGATGACTTATGTAATCACGACCTCAATGGTGGTTGGTAATAGCTCTATGATCACGAACTGCCCAAAAAAAAAAAAGGACATCACCAACCGTGACTTGACTGCGTGGCCTCCGGACCATGCATTCGATCAAAGATGGATCCACGATACGTCTGCCTCGGAACCGTCAATGAGGCCCTTCTTAGAGAGGCATGACCGGCATCGATCGCAGGGGCCGAGATGTGATGCGCAATTTCCGCCCGGGACGCATGCCTCCTTCAAACGGCGAGGTCCTTTGTTTCTCAATTGCGGCGCGGTGACAACAATTGGAAGTTTGCTGTCGTCGCTCGTGCAACATGTTGGCTGCTCCCTTCTTTCCTCGATCCAATTTAAAGTCGAGTTGCTTGCTTGAAGCTGTGCTGACTTGGCCTTGCGACTTCCTCAGGTCTTTGCTTCCGTATCGACACCGCAGCCATGCCTGACCGCTCGCAAACGTCCACGGCGCGTCCACTCCGCTTCCATCTCAACCTGCGTCTCGGGCCTACGTCTACCTGCGTCCAGCCGATTGAGCTATGCTTCCACGATGCGTGGCGGCCTTCTGCGCGCAGGATCAAGATAGACTTCATCAAAGCACCGTGCCGATTCGACTTGGACGACGAAGACCAGCCTCGAGATGACTCAACCGAGCCCGAGACTGATGCCGACGAGGCCAGCGCAGAGGATATGACGACCACCATCTGTCACTCATGGCCTTCTCCGAAAGGCGACAACAGCCTCTGCAACCCGATTGACCTGCGACCGCAAGCCGCGACACGAACCCCACCATGGCACCATGCTATTTGGCTCCTTGGGCTGGCACTCGCGTGCTCCGGTTTATACTACTGGCAGTACATCGCAACTGCCAGCCGGTCTACCTCTTCGCATGAGCTGGAACTCGTCGAGGCTGTGGAAACCATGTGCAACAACTACCTTGCCGCCGTCCCCGACATCCTGACACCCATGGAGCCGCTCGAACAAGGACAGCGCGAGTGGCTTCCCCGTCGAGTCGTTTCTCAGTTGCATCGCGAAACAGGCCTTGCGTGCAATGCTATCAAGGTTCATCAGACGACCAAGGGGTGGAGAAACGCGCCCGATGTCTCGCAGTCCTGCGAGCACGCACTCGCCAACCTCAGCAGTGCTGTCCAGGTGCTGGATGATTTGACGGCGGACCTGGTTGCGGATTCGCCTTCGATATTCTCGTTCCATGCCATTCTGCACGCTTTCCAGAGTCACCTGGGTAGGACACCGCCGCCTAGCAGCAATGGTCCGCGTAACCAGACGGCCGATTGGTTCGCTGAGTCTTGGACCAGAGCCCTCGATTCCTTGGCAGACACCCACGACCGCCTAGCCGTGCCCATCCAGACGTGTCTGGACCACCTCCTTGCTGCCAAGCAACTCGAGCAAGAGAGCATTCTCCCGTGGCTCGGCGAGCTTGAGGCGTTGGCAAGGAAGCAGAGAAAACCGTAAGACCAATAACTATTTCCCATCTGCTGCGTGGAGAAGCTTACCCATGGGCTTCTTCAGGTCATCAGCGAGCTGCAACGCCAAGACTTCTCACGACTTCCTCACCTCGTACCTCCTGCCGCGACGCGATATCATCTTGGACGTACTTGACGACTCGACCGAACACTTTGCTCTGGCCCGAGCCACGCACAAAGCAGCAGAAGCCAACATCAGACGGCTGAGCGCGTACAACTGGCATACACGTGACCTCGCATTCACGGAGATTGGCAGTTTCGTCGGATGCAAAGGCGAGAGATACATTGAACTGTCTGCTGCGGGGGAGGCTGAGGTGTTGTGGTTGTTTGGCGGAGCCGAGTCGACGCGAGCCGAGTTGGGGCGGATAAAGGAGAATGTTACGGAGGCTATTGAGAATGCGAAGGATCGACTACGGCAGTTCGTGTACGTGGACCAGTACGACGAGATCGTACGAGAGCCTCGGTGCTGAGAAACCTCAGGTTAGGCGCAAGATGCAGGGGAGGGGTGCTCGGTGATGGGGAGGCCTCGACACCTGCGGTAAATTTCTTTGGTAGATCTGTTGTATACGTTGGGGCAATGAGTCAAGACAAATGGTTGTGGAGATGGGGACTCAATATCCTGGCCCTGCCCAAGATACCCGCCGCTGACCTGCCCGATGCAGACCTCCCCAACATCCAGCTGTGCGATTCCAACCAAAGCCTTTGCGGGAGTACCCATGAGACCTCCAAATCTCCTAGCCCAGGCTAAGAAGTCCGAGAATGAGGGTTCGGGCTCCAGGGACCTCCTCCTCCCGCCCTCTCCTTGGACCCACGTGTCATGGCTAGTCAGTGAAGGCATCGAGACAATGACTGCGGGAAACAGGCACGAGAGCAGAACTGCGATAGGCGTCATGCAAGTAGGCATCGCATGGCGGTAGCGCATGAGTATTCTGTGGGGCACCAAGGAACTTGAGCGCGAATGCCGCTATTTGTTAACGAGTTTGCGCAGCATGGTGTCACGGGAGATGTCGGGAAGTTTCCAAAATGACGATGCGAGCCAGGAAGGATTCGGGTGTTGGTCTAGGCATGGCATGTTTGGTGCTCGAAAGCCGCCCCGCTGCGTTTGTCGATGCGGGCGTGTAGTAGATCAGGCTCTGTCTGCTAGTTATAGTTTGCATTCATGGTTGGCGGCGGTGGTGGTTCTGTGCAGCGGCCGTCAGGTCAGCAAATGCACATTGAGTTTATCGTGGGAAGAATTGCTTGTATTTGGGAAATGACGATGCTGAGCGACTCAACCTTACTCCGTGACATCGCTCACAGCACGGCGACACCACAACACTGCGAACCACTGCCGAAAACTCCAGACGTAGCCAGCCTTTTGATTGGCTGCAGAAGCAGATGTCACCAGAGACATCTGACCTCAGCAGCCCCCCATTGACTGCAATTGACTGCACCGGGTGGACCTTGGTGGCCAAGCACGTGGCACCCAAGCACCCTGCGTGTCAGTGCCTGTTGGCCAGCTTCCAGCTTTCCGGGTAACCCAGCTGTCAAGGTAATTGTTATTAACGCCGATACACCCATTGGGTGCAGACAAGCTCTGACTTTGGTCACCTTGAGGATTGGTCTGCACTGCGATTGCTAGGAAGCTGGCGCATGTGCGAGCGATCCTAGGCGTGTCGCAACCGAGAAATGGCCGGTCCACAGCGCGGGGTTCGACTCCGCACCTCAGGGACGACGGGACCCACCTTTGGTCCCGGACTGCGGTCGGTGACGGGCCGTCCGACCCACATGGATCCCGAACGCGACATTTTGCCCCAAACCGCCGCCACATGCTATGAACCTTTGTTCATAATACCACCTTCTCCCAAGCTTGTGCTTTGCAAAACCACCCAATCTGTCCAACTAAATCATTTCACTACCATGTGATCATTTCAACCACAGGTTCAACTCACGTCGCGTCCGGGTCCAAGTGCCACCGAGTGTCGGCTGCCGTGGCTGCATTGGCCCTGTGGTCCCACCATCGTCACAGGCACCACATTGGCATACATGAGATCAACAAGACCAAGCCTTAGACGTGAAGATGCCCTTATAACTCAAGCTGAAGCTGTTTCAAACTTGAAGTCACACCCAACATTGTCGTAAATGGAGCGTGCTCCGGAAGATCGGGCGTGAACTCGGCGATGGCTCGCATTGAGAAGTTGCAGCACTTCTCCCGCGCCAATGCTCGAACTTTGAACCATATCCCATTCAATGCCACAAGACGCCAAAAAGATACGTCTCTCATGTTACCCAGTTTTACTCCAAATTTCGAAAAATGGATTTTATAATTGGACAAAAAAAGCACTTAGCGTCGCTGCGTGTATGTTGATTGGCTCTACCCCGCAAAAGGGGTTTCTGGCGTCTTGTGGCATTGAATGGGGTGGAGATTGCAGTCTTTTGGTGTCTGCCAATACCGGCCCAGGTGTGATGCTACCATGCGCAGAAGGAGTACTACTCCAAAAGTTTGCGTCGTATTTTCAAACACTCGCTCCCCTGCCCTGCAAAGTAACCATGCCGAGCAAGCAAATCCTACAAACAAAACAATGTCGCTCTTGACCTGCAATGTTTGGTTTGTTTCGGCTGTCTAGGCGATGGTCGCCGCTTGCATGGTCTTATTCACATTCAGCCGGTCCTTCCCGCTAATTACCAGCATACTTTGATGATCAACCCGCAAAGCATATAATGTTGAAATCAGACATGGCCGACTCAACCCCTCATCAGGCAATTAACGGCCTACATGTCGATGAAAGAGAGCCCTTCGATATACCTCCCCAACACCTCCTCGCCGCTATACCAAAGCCACATTGCTCATAGTAAATTGAGAATGGTCTTACACTGGTTCTCACATCGTCCCTGGAACAAATATTTTCCTGGGAATGATCGAATAAAAGTACATATAGACGGCATTTGTAGGTTCGAGGGGTGGACGGGCTCCCAGATCATGGACTCATTTTGAGCGAAGTCATTGCTGGTCTGAATGGTCTTTCTCCAGCCTCTTAGGCGATGAAAAACCTCCACTGGAAATGCATGCAGTATGTTATCGGACTTTTCAACGCTGGAAGGTCGTCGTTCATGGTACCCCATCTCGAGCCGAAGAACTTATCAACATCAATACATGGCCGTTGGAGAGCCACTGAGTCCGGTTGGTAACCAGAAGTTCAAGTCCGAGATAGCGTGCCGCTTGCTACGGAGACATATTGGGTAATTTCCCGTTGCAGGAATCAACGAGCGAGAAAAGGGGCATTGGGTTTGCTGAGAGAGATAAAGTTGGCGTACCATCTTCAAATCTTCAGGCACGATACCTTCTCAGCAATGATTGGATTCGTTGCGACATCGAAGTTCGGATTACTGGAAAGGCTCTGCCCGTCCCCACAACACGCGTAATCTTGGACACCTACTTAGCAGCTTATACTTCAGCCAGTCACTCCAAGGCGAGGCCAGTCGTTTTCAAGTTCCATTTGACTGACATTTTGACGAGCGTCGCGAAAACAGATAATCCTCACACGATGTGTGCGCGCTAATGAAGGTCAAATCCCGACACAGCATCGACCCGGCAGTCGACATATTCAACCCCGATGCTGCTAGAGTCTGCCTCATCAGGCGTCTTTCACCGGGACGAGGCTTCTGTTCACGGCTTGTTATTTCGTCATTCTTCAATAGATCCAACTCATGCTCCAACGTCCATCGATTAACTCTGCAGTGTTCCTCAAAACAACTCCCAACGGTTATTTCATTGCCGTTTCCTGGAAGTTAGCAAGTGTGAGGAAAGCAACAAGATGAATCGCTTGCGTTGACCCCCATCTCTTAAATCAATGGCATGATATTGTTGTTGATATTGGATTATCTGAAGATGCATCGTCAGCCCGCTCACCTCCTGCAGCTGGCTCGACTGGTCGCAGCGGATAGCTACGTACTAACAGTGATCGCGAAGCAAGACACTATGACTGTTAAATCGAACTACAGCAACTATAATGAGATGAAAGCTGCAGTGAAGGACAAGTCAGAGGATTGACAAGGTGCACGCTTAGTTCGGGCGAACAACCAGATTGTGCACGAGAGTGATACGATGCATTGAAGGCAGCAAGACACCAGAAGGTTGTTGCGGACGAATATATCTGGCGAAGCTTGTAAAGAAATCATGCGAACTACTGCTTGGGCTGAGCGATTTTCAAGACTAGGACTCGAGCAGCACCTACAGGCAGCAGTGGAGCTGGCAATGAATCCCGCCACTGTCCTCCTGTTGGGGACGGTCGTGTCGTCTCCTGGGCTGTTGATGGGAGGGACATCCGACCGAGATGGTCCCTTAGAGTTAAGAAGACAATTGGGACCGTACCCCAGCCTGGTTTTCAACATGTTCAATCATGATTGAGTCGGTAGCGTACATTCAGCCTTCGCTTGAACGCTGCTTGGGCCGAGTAATTAGATGTCGAGTGTGAAGATGGGTTGTACGGCCTAGCGTATGTTTTGGGGGGAGCACTTTTCTGTCTCCAGCGACGCCGTGCTGATGGTGTGTCTCTGCTGAAAATGTGCTAAATCTACAGTGGAGACAGCGCTATTGGACTTCTCCAGCAGAACACAGCGCAGCGGTCGGCAATGGATTAGCACTGGACGATCGCATTTCTTGCCCTGAACAGTCTGACCGTGCCACCGTGTGTTGGTACTGGCGACGTAGGATGCCTAGGTAAGGTACCAACTGCCGATTCAAGCGCTGAAATCGGCAGTCAGCCCCCGTGGCTACAGCGACCGCCTCCCGATTATAGGTCTCACATTGGCAGGGAGCCGTTGCAGCTATGGGCGCTTGATGTGGGATTTCCCATCATGCGCTGAAGGTGCGCTAAATTTACAGCACTTTCAGTGCTGCAGCCGCTGTCTCGGTCACAGCTTGTCAACACTGAAGCAGCCCAGGCTGTCGCAAGCACGGCGAAGAGATGCGAGGTCGCATCCGGCTCAATACGTACAACCCTTATCCTCCGGTCAAATCGCACGAAAACTACTCATTGTGTCCGTAGTGACATGATGAATAAGATGCAAAAATAAAAGGTTTTGCAGATTCTGCGCTGCACACGCTGGGGGAGGGGAGATGAAGCCAGGTCACGATAGGAGGTGCTCAAGGCGGGCAGCATGGAGGACGTCTCAATGTGCTGAACAAGGTGAAGGGTGATGAGAGACGCAGGCCGCAAGAGAGATGTTGGAGAATGCCTACCCGGTTCGCGTCAAGGATACCACGTTGTTAAGCACCGAGATCCAGGCTACAATGTCACGATCCAGTGGTTGCGCTGCGTTTGCATCTGGCGTTTGTCTAGATCTTCGCTGCTTCACATTCTGATTACCAGTCCTTACCTACCGAAAAAGGAAATACACACGCCCCAAAAACTCATAGTAAGCAACTGCAATCTTTCTCAAACTGAAGTTGCGCACATTGTTGTACCCCAGTCGAGCCTGCTCCGCATATCCCTCTGCCATTCTGGCAAGCAGATCCAACTGGATCACCTCGTCGGCAACCACTTTCTGGAACCCTTTGATTTGCTCTACAAGGAGCTTCCCTCCAGAACATGCGGCCTTGTTCAAGTGCATGGCCTCGCTCTGCAAAACAGCATATTCTGGTGTGTGTCTACCTACCGCTGGAAGAGGCTTTCCAGATTTGCATGTCAGTAACATTGACGTTATCCAGGGGTATGTGCAGACACGAGCTTACCTTCTCCTCTCTGTTGCTCCAAGGCCAGGGCAACTTGGGCTGTGGACCTATCTGCTGTAGATCCATTGCTTGAAATCGAATGAAGGACTCTAGCATCGAACAGAGATCCTCTTGCATTGAAGACGTAATCATGGTCACATTGTTCCAGCTAATGTCATGTCTGAGAAAGCTTTTACGATGGTCGCTCTCTGTGCCGGCCCAGTTGTAAAGGGAGATTGCATCCTGTTCAAGACGGATTGACTCGCAAGACCGCACGCCGCCGAGTCTACGCCGGACCCAGCAAAGCAAGCTGGTGCTCTCGTCCTGGCCAGCATCGTCCTTGCCGGCGTCCTGTCTCGACTGTGCCTGAATGAAGGTAATCAACCAAGGTTCGCCGCTGCGAAGGTGCGATATGAAATCAGAGACGGCTTGCTGTGTGTCGTTCAGGGTTGTCCGTGGCGTGCGTCCGTTCCAACGGGTGCGGTCAACCGGCTCAAGCAAGTCCAGGGCTGGGGCGTTGCCTCCGGCGGCGATCGTTTTGAAGAAGTTGAGATGTGCCGTATCCCCTGACGAAACCACAGTCTGCAACTTGCTGGGTTCAAACCTGTACCGGAACAAGTCGAAGTCGTGAGCCGTGATGGGAGTTAGCAGTGACGGAGTTGATGATGTGCTTCCAGTAACATGATTCACCGCTGCCACAACGAGGGATACAGGATATTGCAACATCTCTGACGAAGGAAATCGTGGCATGTTTCTGTAGGCAGCAAATAACAGAGCCAGGGTAAAAAGAAGTTTGAAATGTCGCCCAATCCAGCACAACAAGTCGCAAAACGAGTCCCAGCCGTAACGGACTGTTCCGAGGCAAGTGTTTAAATCGAAATTGAACGCGGTAGATGGATTGGCCACGGCAAACTCGGGCTCCGTCTTTCCGTATGTGGCCTGCTCCGGCGGCTGTTCAGACCCGACATGATGTGGATAAGCACTAACGGGATGCGAGTGAGGTGCTGTGCTTGCGGTTGCACTTTCTCGAGCCCGTCCCTCGACTCGTTTTTTGAAAGCGGCTAGTCGTTCTTGTAAAGCGGTAGACGCCGCAGGCACGACAGAGTCGGGCTCCGTCGTTCTGTGTCTGATCTGGTCCGGCTCAGACCTGACGTGCCGTGTATGAGCATCAACGGGATGGGAATGGGATGCCATGTTCGCTGCCGCACGGTTTCGAGCCCGTCGTTCTTCAAAGAAGGCAATCGCATCGCGAGATAGCTCGTTTGCCGGCTGCGCGGGGACCGACGGCTGGAAAAGGGGCACACTCTCCATTCTTCTGTTGCCTCGATTGCGTATGTCGGGCAGAGTGAAAAGAAGAAAAAGAGCGTGAAAACGAGGGTTCTGTTGCATGTGCCGTGGAGATCAATGGAGTTCGTATTCAAATAATATCTCTTACTGGTTGTTTACTTACTTCAACTGGAGAGACATGATTTGAGGAATAACATGATAATTGCGATCTATATAGTGGCCTCCTGTGATGCTGAAACATCATGAACCTTTGTGTCGGTGTTACTTGTCCTTTCTCGACGTCTATGTGTCCATCCTGAGGGGGCAAATCATTGTCACATGGGGCCAACGGTCAGTGACAAAGACGGCCTGTCTTTGTCGCCGGCCAACACGCTACGCGAGCTTCACGCCTGGTCTCAGCTTCATTTGCTTGAGGTCCAATTGTGGGGAGAGCGCCCATTGACAGCCGGGCGAGCTTTCGCCTTGGCTGAGTTTGATATGGCCAGAGGCCAGCGTGCTTGGCCCTAAGGGGAGCCAATTGGCAGCCTCGGCTGAGCACTCTGGTGAGTTGTCACCGAGAGTGAGCTTTTGCAAAGTCTTCCCGGGAGGCCGGCTGTGCAGGGCTACAAGTTGGCCGAGCAGTATCCTCAGCCAACACCTCCGGTGAGTTGCCACCTGGAGAAGGCCGGCGAGAGCCTGGTCGAAAAGTGACCCCTCCGGTAAATTATCACCTGGAGAAGGCCATGGGCCATGGCGAAAGCCCTGACCAGCATTGGGTTACCCCTTCGATGGATTATCACCAGGAGAGGGCCGAGGCAAAGGCCCTGACCAGCCTTCAATGACGCCGCCGGTGAATTGTCACCTGGGGGAAGCCATGGCGAAGGCCTGGTCGAAAGGTGACAGCCTTGGGTGACTTCTCCGGTGAATTATCACCAGGAGGCCATGGCAAAAGCCCGGACTAGACACCAGCCGTGCAAGGCTCCAAAGCTGATCAAGTGACAGCCTTGGCTGACCCCTCGGTGAATTATCACCTGGAGGAGGTCATGGCGAAGCCCTGAATAACTACGGAAGACCCGAAATTGACCAAGCAAGTAATAGCTGACATCTCGGGCGAATTTTCGCCTGAGATGTCTTGGTTATGACAATGGAGCAAATAATTCCACTCCAAAACAGCGAAGCCACGGGGCAAATTATTGCCGCACGTTGATGGCGTCTGAAGTCTGGCTCACAGTCTTGCATTTCAGGACAGCACCTGTCTGGATTTTTAAGAAACTCTCATCACTTCACCGCCAGTCCAACTACTGCCGAGCAGCAACAATGTTCTGGCCTAACCATGAGGTTGTGCCAGCGCAGTTTTGTGTGTGAGAGAGCAGATGTCTGGGTCGCTGTCTTGCTTTCGCTGAGCTGGCTCGTGAAGTCGCATGAGGCGGTGTATGGCATTTGTTGCATAATTGGCTGTTGGTGGGTGGCTCTGGGAATCAGGACGAATCAGCGCCCTCGGGAGGTCCATGCTTGGACAACACACTGTCTGAGCTGAAAGAAAGAGACGATGCAGCAAGGCGAGAGCGCCTGTGACTCTGGCGGGGCTAATTCTCTAGCGGCGAGAGGGCAACGGCAAGCCACAGAGCCACACCAAGAGGTAGGCGGGGGTGGCTGGGTTGTGACATAGAGTCGTTCACTTGTGCCGCCTGGATATCGGGCTTGCATGTGTGGGGCACGGCCGGCCCGGGGCCGAGTGGCCGCCGGCGCGCCGGCCGCACCAGTACGCTGTAATTGACCATTGACGTGTCGCACGCGCTGCGACTGAAGCCATCGCCACGTCCGATTGGAGCCATCGTCTTGCCCGATTGAAGTCCTTGATAAGGTACACACGTTACGGTTGAAGTCATGCCCAGGGCGTGGACGTGAAGAAGATCCGGCCAATGGCTGGAGTTGTCTCAGTCCTAGGTGCTCAGACACAAACGATTCGCAGGCCAGGCGGAACCAGCTGCATCCCTCCAAGATGTGGTTGCTGTGCGCCAGAACGTACTTCTTGGGTTGGCCTTCAAAAATGCCTTTTTCAAATGCCTACGAAGGGCGCGAGGTCACGCTCGCATCACAGGGGTGCCGGAGGGCCATCAAATTTTCAGATAACGTTCGCAACGTAATTATGAACTTCCGAGCGACTTACGGATAATATTACTATGCGTTGTGGTCATGTTCCGGTTTTGACGTAGTTTTGCCTGCATTTGGCGCCGTAGGTCCAGCTCTGTCGGAGGCTTGGTTGAGGCTGGTGGGGGGCACCTGGCAGGTTCAGTACGTACCGCCCCTCTGAAGTGGTGGTCTGAGGCACCCGTCAGATAAAGTTAAGTTGGGCGGGGGACGGGACTGAGTGAGGTGGGGGCATTGTGGACCCAGGCCCCGCCCACGCGTCCGAGCGCGAACCACGGAAGACCATTAACCCATCCTCCGCGCCGCCATAACCAACTTCGTTTGTGTCTTGCCAGTCGACGATCTGTTCAAGACAACCGTTTTTGACATCACATATCATTTCCTACGGCAGAGTCGCACGCTCAAACGTGCTTCACTGTCGGTATGGCTGCTCGTTTGAGGCTCGTTGGACCTGCTCGGCCTGGGCTGTCCAGTCCACGCCCCCCCATTCTCGCTCGAGATGCGCCCTCCCCGACCTAGGTTCCACCACTGCTTCTTTCATTCACCACGAATGGCCACTCTACGAAGCTCCTGCTCTACGAAGAACACGCGAGAATCGACCCTACTTCCTCCATCTACCACGATCGGCCACTCCGACAAGCTCCTGCTCCGCGCAGAACACGCGAGAACGCTCCAGAGTCTGAAACGATGTGTCTCACGAACTCGCCCACGGTAAGTTTCCCTGCGGTTCTCTGCTGCGCCGACGCTCTCTGTGTGTCTGGAGTATGTGCTTCACCTGCTTCAATAGCTGACCGTAGCCCATAGACAGTGTGCCAGCAACCACTCGACAACTTCAGGGGAAGCAGGACCAAAGCGCGAGCCGGTATTCCTTTTTGCGTCAGCATCAAGGCCGTCATATTGAGCCACCTCGCCCAGTCCGGCGTCATGCCAGAATCTTTACCGCCAGGCAACAACTTCACGTTCTTGCCCTCCCTTCGCCGCGCGTGTAACCTCGATCACGGCCCCGAGTTCGTCGCCGCAATCAACGACCGATTCGTCTCCCTAATTCGATGCTTGCTCAAGCTTGCGACGCGCCGAAACCTCATCTCGAACGAACATTGGATCGAGTGGACATGGAACGGCCCCCCTGCCCTGGAAGGATGGCTGCGCAGCCAGTGCTCCATGAAGGATCACTGGGAGATGCCTCTGGAGCAGATGATGGGTTCCTTGTCACTCGCTTCGCCTAGCCCATCGGACGCCGTCTTGGATGATCTCGCTGCGCCCAAGCAGGCCAGGTATGCCCCCTCAATGGGCCGAATGCCACAGGTGGGATCATCTCACCAGCGACTGCTTGATCCAGATCTCAGCTACAGGCCCAACCCCTACGCCACCGCCACCGTCTATACCAACAGACTCGCACCGATTCCAGAGCCAGGAACGGCCACGCCCTTCCAAGGGGCGCCGACACGAGCGCAAACCCCGCCAAGTTCCTTCGGGTTGGACGTGACGGACGGGTCGGCCGACCAAAGCGCAGCAAGAGACAACACAACGTTCGGAGATCTTGATGGGGCGGAATGGGAGGCGCCAGAGGCGGAGTGGGAGGCTCCGGAGGCAGAATGGGAGGCCGGCCCCTACTGGCAAGAGCCAGCTGCCGCATTGGACAATGGAGCTAACTTGGCGGACTGGAATTTGTACATGCAGAATGTTTCGTATTTGCATCAGGACGTAGCCGCACGTCACGCGTTTTTGGACTCGTTTGGTTGCTAGCTTAGAGGCCTCGTCGCCTTCCCTGCAATTCAGCTTCATCAATGCCAGCACTGCGTGTTGTCCACGTGGAGAAAGCCCTTCATTAGAGCCATGCATGCACCGGTGACGAATGCTCCGTTCCTCGCTTTGCCTTGCGCATCTCCCACGATCGGGGACCTGAGGCGGGCCGACCGGGTGAAAAAGCCGGACCACTCAGGTACACACTGTTATGTAAGGTAACCATCAAGGTGCTGGCTTTTTTTCGCCAGAACACTACGTCATTAGACCGTTCTGGCTTTTCTTTTCGCCAGACCAACCACCACCCACCAAGGTATCCGCCAGACCACCAAGGTCGCGAACAACAACAAACCTTGAGAGACTCAACCAGACACATGCTCAAGGCAGTAGACAGACCGGTTATGAGCACAGATCACGTTCCGGCGTGAGTGCAATGGGACTCGGTCCGGTTCGCTGTTGTGGCTGTGTGGCTCAAGGTGTGTAGCGCCAGTGACATCTGTCATTCCAGCCAAAGAGAGGCTGCTTAGGTCAGATGTCTCTGGTGACATCTGCCGGTGCAGCCAATCAACAGGCTGGTGACATCTGAAGTCGCCAGCCACACTTCAGGCTTGGGTGCTTGCAGATGCCGTCCCATTCTCAGATCACCACAGACCGTTGATCTTTCATCCATCTGTTCATCCGGGCCGCAGCAACTTTACATCCTGTCAGCATCATTTCTCTCTGGATGCAAGGCAAAGCTCCGTAGCGACCTGATCTATTGGTGCAAAGACGCTGGGCTGGTAGCCCAGTGAGTGAACTCAAGCGCAGGATCGCAGCTTTGACATCACAAGCAGCGGATCGCATCGTCTGCTTGTTCATTAATGTGTGATCATTTCGTTCTGAAGAGACGAGTCTATTCCATGCCAACAAAAGCAAAGGGACAAGTGCAGCCCCGCTGGAAATCTTGTGTTTGCCCAAGTGCAAGTTCGAGAAAAGGTCGTCCGTCCCAAAGGGGAAAATGACTGAGCCAATCATAGACCATGCTAAGCTTAGCGTGCCAAGGATTAATCAAGATAGAGTCGTATCAGCAGGGATGCATGGCCAATGACGCCTTGGTCATGAGAGAGCGTGTTTCTCTGTTTGTCGTCCTGCGCGATGCAAAGGGGGGCTTATCTCCGGCTGCTCGATGCCCGCCACTGATCCCATCGACTGCTAGCATACTCCGCTACTTGAAATCAGCAGAAAACTCTAGGAGTACAAAGTACCAAAGCCTGGAATTTGCTGGCTAGGAGCCTGGGCAAAAAGCTAATACAGGCTTCAAAAGCCTTTCGCTCACAACGCTTCAAGGTCAGCTTTGCACTCGACTTGAAGGTAAGGGCGGTAAAAAGAACACCCCGGGCGGGAATCGAACCCGCAGCTCTCAAATTTGTCGACCTGCTAATACAAGGACATTCAAGCTTACCACCAGGACCGCAGGCCTTGTGATTTTGTTTTGGGAAGCAGTTGAGTACATTTATGACCATGGATTCTGTCGGCCATTCCGCCCGTACCGGTATCCGATGCTGCCAAGGGCTTCTGCAGCTCTGCTGGCGATTGATTTGGGCTACAGCCTGGTCGCATATCCGAGACACATCTGAGGGGTGACCCACGCCTGACTTGGATGTCACACTGGCAAGGTGGGATTGGGATTTGCTTTTTATATCCTCATGAAAGTGAGCATTACTGATGATCAAATATCTTTTGCAGACTTGATTGTACGCGTGCTGCAATTGATTACACATTCATGCGTCGGCCCATCATCTGTATTGAGTGGGCGATAGCTGAAAAGAGATTCCAAAGGTTCCGCTGTCATGAGGACTGTGCCACCTCAACCTGCTGAACAGCAGTATTAAAGAGGGTCAAAGACCAAGGCTGATCCTGAAGAGCCCACCCCGCCTTCGGTCTCGCTGATCGCCAACTTGCCGACGCTATGTCGCCGGTGCACATTCCACAGACCGTGTGACCACGAGGAGAAGGTACTGAACAGCTGGAAACCTAGGAATACCAGCACCCTCTCGCATGGAGGAAGATCATGTGAAAGAGCGATTTCAACCAGAGTCATGCTAGTTTTCTGGCTGCGAGACTGGCCTGGGAAGGATACCTAGTCCCGGCTGACCTCTGATGCAAGCCCGAGCGATGAGAGCTGAGACCTCAGCAAAGCCGCGCGCCAAGGCTTCTCAATCATAAAATATGAGATGATGTACCAAATAATTCGATGCTGTGAGAGCTGGACAGGTAGAGAAACCTTTTGTTTTATTTTCAATCAGATCGAGGCTCGAAGTCATCACAGGGTCTGAAACATTTAGATTAGGAGGCCATCATTTGTAGAGGTAATGAAGCGATCGTCATCCTGCTCTGAGTGAGTCTGAACAGCTTTTGATCCGCGCCGTTCAAGTGATCACTCAACCTCTAGACATAGAATAAGTCAAGGTGACTCTCATAATGAGTTTCATTGTGACTCGTGGATGAGTCTCATATGAATTTCAGAATGAGTCTCATTCTTGTTCTCATCCTTGTCAATAAGTACAGAGAAATAATACGCTCTCATCCCATTTATGAGTCAACAAGCAGGTCTTTTCTTACGGCTCGCAGATGCACCCAACATCTTCCCTATTCATCTTCGTCCCAGTTACCCATGAAAGCCATCACATGCTCAGACTCAGTAAGCTCCTCGTCGTTTGGAACAATGCCCATGTCTGGCCAATCCACGCCCCGTGCTCGGCAAGGCGAAGCGTGTGATCCGTTCTGGTAATTCTAGTGAGCGGCAAAAACCTCATCTGCTCGGCCTCAACGATGGCCGCCTCCAGAGGCAAGGCGTGCGCCGCCACAGAGGGGGCCTTCGTCTTACCCGGGGAGCTCGGTCGTGATGTCAAGCCTCGTGACCGTCCTTCGTTGCTCGGCACTGACAACGACTTTACGGGTGGACATCAGCACGTGAAGGTACCAGACTCAGCCTTCGTGCCCGGTCTGTGCTGAAGTCAAGAATATGTCGTCGAGATCCGCGTCCTGAATCACGGGGATGTGCCCGACGTACTTGCGGCTGTTCTTCTTAATATCTGGGATGGTCCGTCACCGGGGTGCGCGGGCCGAAGCGAGATACCTCTCCATGTCAGTGAGCGGGAACGGATCCAAGTGGCCGCATTCCAACAAATTGAGACACTTGAAACACTTTGACGACGCCAGTTGGCTCAAAAGATTGCCTTGAGTCTGGAAAACAGGAAGGAGGAGCTGTTTCGCGTTGTTATCATCTTGTTCTCCCTCCTCAAGCAGGAACAGCTCCCATCTCTCACCAGCAACTGAATACCAAGTATATCTGCACCAAGTGTCTTACCCATGTCATTATCCAGTGCAAGAGCCGCTCCGGATTTCTTGTCATCTCAAACTGCTTCGTTGGCGCCGTCAAGGCGTCTACATCTGCCATTTGAAGATATCGCGCGCATTGCGTGATCACTCGGCACACTTGCTTTGGGACAAAGGTGCAATTTGAGCATACTGTCTGCTCCAAAGGGAGCGTCGAACGAAGTACACACAAGCCTTTGATTTGGGCGATGACAGTCGTGATAGCGCCGAGCAGTAGTTTGCTGCCGCGTTGGGTAGAACTCCGGTCGAAAAAGGCGTTGTGCTTCGGCTTGGCCTAGACCACGTCGCCAGCCAGTGCTACAGCTCCTTGTGTCTCTACAAAAGTCCGCCGCGACGTCCGCGAGTTATGGTCAAGTGCCAGAAATTGCGCTGGTTCAGATGTTTTCGTCGCGTTGTGGTGATGCCAGACTTCCGTCGGTCTTGTCTGATGCCCATGTTGCGCATCATGTCCTGGATGGGGTCATCATCAG
Organism: Colletotrichum sp. SAR11_240; assembly: GCA_025328625.1. Classification (NCBI taxonomy): domain Eukaryota; kingdom Fungi; phylum Ascomycota; class Sordariomycetes; order Glomerellales; family Glomerellaceae; genus Colletotrichum; species Colletotrichum sp. SAR11_240. The sequence goes on from JAKMXA010000431.1 coordinate 25,220, forward strand.
CCGCAGTCTATATTGTTCTATTCTGAATCATGGCTAGAAGGTTCTCTCCAAAGACGCGAACGTGCCCATCGGCTGCGGCGCCCCAGAATTTGGCTTCGGCCCTCGGGAGATGGCATACTGAGATTGCTGTCAGTCATTGTTGGTCCCAGGAGAAGGTTTGTCCTGCAGCGACGGCCGTCTTGGATCACTGCTTCATATCATTTGCGCAGCTTTGTGCATAATAAAGGTGATGAAATGCCTCTTTCGGTCGAATAAGTAGAATATGCAATTGCTGGTCAGACCTCGGTCTCTGCTCGTGACGTAACACGGTGCCAGTTTGTCGATGTTCCTGAGATGGAGGCTTTTGTGGTTCCTGCATATAGTGCTACAGGACACGGCTGTGTGCGTGTCTCAGAGGATCGTTATTTGGAGACTAGCGGCATCGAATCCCTTGATGCACGATCTTGAAGAGGACTTGATGCTGTGGCTCATAGTCTTGGTCTTCCTCGGCTTGACTGTGAAGAGACGCATAAAATTGAGCCATATCCTTGTGAAGAGAAAAAACCACGTGGAGGTTGTTCGTGCAGTGATAAATAGCGCTTCAATGACGGTGATGACTGACGTTGGATCTGCCGGAGAAAGTTTGGTGCGTCACGTCTCTTGGCTGGCGAAGCCATTCTCATACCTTCAAGGGCGAACATCTCGCGTATGGAAAACGTTGACCGCCTGACGACGGCTGTAGTAAACACCCTAAATTCAGAGTGACATGCAATGCCTCTTAACAAATACTGAGAAGCCTGACGAAGACCTGACGGGTCATCAGGATGTACACATCCAGCTTTTAACAGAGGTGATGTTGCAAAGGACCCAGCCATGCGGGATAGCAACGTGCCGTATCACATTAACAATAACTTGGGCCTTTTAGACTGCCTTGAAAGACGTCCGTCACAACAATCCTATCGTCTCAACTTCATTGACACTTAACTCTCGATCTGGCAGTCAACAAGGTACGCAGCTCCCTGGGATACGGTCGAGGGAAAATAGACACATCCCCTGAGAGGGAGAATCGATCCCATGATGCTGCAAAAATAGCTCTCGCAGGGTACAGTGTCGAATGTAGCTGGGAAGTCTCGCTGTAATCAGATCCACCTGCTGGTACCCATCCTGTTGGCTTCGCTGATATCAGGTGTAGAAAATGTCCAACTCAGGAGACCCAAAGGGCCGAAGACCGACCAGAACTTGAGAATAAGAGGTCCTCGGTCCTCAAAATTCGATTCCGAGTGAGAGAAATATCCTTACTTTCGAACCATGGCTATTTGATACTCTGCAGTGGTCCAAGGATGGTTTACATTTCTAGTCACGTCATTGGACTCATAGGCTGGCCACAAGTTTATCGACCTGCGCTCTCTCAAATTCCACCTTCCAACGCCAGGCAACCTTAGAGAAGCGGCGAATTGGAATCTATTTTGATCTTTGTTCAAAGCTCTGGCTGTGTTGCACCCTCGTGTAGCAAGCCGGCTCCAAACAACGCTTCATCTTGGCAAAATGACAATGAAAGAGACACGTCCGTCACGTCTCACATTGTATCTGATAAAAATGTGAGGTGCGTGCATATCCCACCCATGCAGGCCAATAATCTTTCATTTCAATAAGTACAGCCTGAGGTTTACATGTACTACCGTTTGAGCAATGAGCATGCCTGTACTGACAGTTGATGTTGCAAATTCCGACCCTGAATCAAACAACGACACAACGTTTTCCTAGCGGAACTGGACTGCCCTGTTCCTTGGATGTCAAAAGAATCTTCAAGCTGGAAACTTGGCCGCTCATTCAATGGGCTAGCTGCATTTATGAACGCATCTACACATTGCATGGAGTGGGTATGGAAGTTGGCGACGAATACATGGGGCAACAATACATGGAGCCTCCGGAAAAATCGGCATGTCATCGCTGCCAGGGCCGAACCCCGAAGCCGAGTCTTATATGGGACAGGGCGCAGCTCCCATGCATAGGCTGTTCGACTTTCTGGAGGAGACGGCTTCTAAGCACCTCCCCATGCCCGGAACATCTAAAGATACGTAAGTAAATTGACTTCTGTGGGATTAAAGCTATGTTGAACAGCGTCAGAAAGAATCCAGCCAGAACGTAAGGAGATGTATTTGGCAAACTTGGCAAACATCCTGGCAACCTTGTATTCTCTTTCGGGACTCTTACATCGAGGGGAAAACGCCAACCGCGATGGCGATCTCGGCCCTGGAATCGGCGATTCCACGATAGAGGAGGACAAACCCCAAGAAAGCGAAAACCTGTTTTGTATCGCCTCTGAACCATTTTCTCGGTCGAACCATCAAACTCCACTCCATGCAACAGTCTCACGAAATCTCTTATCTATCCACCGAAGATTCGGCGCCCTTTTCCGGACCCAAAGCTAGATCCAATAAGCGGCATCACGCCAAATCAGAGACCTGGCGGGTGTTCGAGAACAGGAAGCTAGCATGACTCCGTCAAAACAAGCTCCATAGGTTCCGAGGAACATGGATAGGCAAGCTGCCTGGTACGTCTTTCGATTCTGTGGAGTAGAATGTTCCGCAGAACGCCAGGTTGGAGACGTTAAGACATTTCTAATTATGTAGAATATAGCCGGAGTGGAGAACTCGTGTACGCGCTTCAAGATTCCGTGGAACTCCCGACCATTCTCGCAGCGATGGCTTTTTTGACAACAGTGTGGCTTCTCGGCAAAGGCGTTCTACTGATATGGTTCAAAACTGCGACACTCTTGAACATGTCAGTTTCACTCACTTTCTAGGTCTTGAAAGCTTGCCAGGAAGCGTTGATTATCTGTGAGAAAGGCCTGAGAGCTGCCGTAGGTAGAGTCAGTAAGCATGACTGATGCCCATCTCTCTCCAGCTAGAAGGCCCTATATCAACCTAGGAAGTCGTGCATAGCTTAGACTTAATGTGAATGACCTTAGGGATGCTGAAATACTTATTTTTTGGATCTTCACCCACCGGTTTCCACGTACATCTCTTCAGGGTCCACTGTTCTCCCAAGTGTCACTGGCAGAAGGGATCACGGTCTGTGAAACCGCTGACTATCTGCTTTGTTGTCTTATCTTTGTCGTCTTCCTCTCGCTGGAAATCAGTGCTCGTTTACTTACTGCTTCTGCGGTAGCTTCAGCTTTGTGATGGTCAACCTTTTGCGGCTCTTGATCGCTGGCTTTTGAATTCATCCGACTGTACCGGACCGCTGCCTAGCTATTCTACACATGTAAACAGGGGATGCCATTCGAACTCCCTCCCAACTCGTCTTGTTCCGCCCGAAATCATTTCTTCTCTCAAGAAGAGAAGACAGGCTTATCCGTCAAATATTGGGCTTTCGAGGCGGGATTTACCATTGAAACCTCGAGGGACTCGAAAGGCTATAGCCGATGAAAGCGGTTGGATCTAGCCCGAGCCGATGCGAGCCTTTTGCATATCCGCCAATAACGAAGGAGACACAGCAGATCAAGGTGGTGCTTCTAGATTACCAGACATAGCTTATCAGGTCTATGTGTCTCTCATCTAAAGACTCGTGAATGGGGCATTTCTCATTCCAGGGGACCTACTTGTTTACTTGATGTGAAAGGCCCGGCGATATCACTCTAAATGACGAAACCCGGACGACGATGTTGAAGAGGACTAGTCGCCAGCAATCACTGGATATCACCGCCCTGTGTATAAACATCGAAGTCGAAAACAGCCGGGGCGACTTCAATCCGGACAAGGTGCTCGCCGAAGTGACTTTCAACGGGCTTGGCTGTTTCCAAGCCGGCATGCAGCAGTCGATCCTAGGACTTAGGGCACCTTTCAGCATTTGGATTGAATGAGCAAAAAGAGAAACAACCAGCAGTTGTGCCTTCAGACAAGGGGCGCGGCTTGTGATTGAGGACTTGTGCCCGTCATTTCTGACTACTATGCGTTGGCCCTGTTGATTGAATTGTTGATGCTTGTGGTGACGGCGTTCCACACGTTTCATTTCGCCTGGTTCTGATATACCCGGCATGAGGTTATGGAGGCCTGCTGCCTGGGTAGTCCCTGCGTGGTGCGCAAAGACGGAGCCTTGGAGTCTTGGTATGACCTGGATATAGAGCAGACTGTGTCCAATCTTAGCCTCCTACCTTGTCTTGTAACCGCACCACTTGGGCTTTCACGCGTCTTGGAATCTATGGGATAAATCCAGACTTTGTCGCTTCGCGCGCGTAGATCTCTGAAGCGGAAGCGATCACATTTTATGTGGAAGGGTTGACCGCATTTGATCCGCATTCATTCGATCAGTGAGAGATATTGTCCTGTGATCCTCTTTACGTCGCATGTTAGGTGTTAGCTTCCAGAGTTTCCAACGGTAGATGTATCCATCCTACGTCGCTCAGCACAGGGTCTGCTTCCAAGTCCATGGCGTAACGGGTCTGTGCCTTGTGCTCCATCTCGTCACACTCCTCAACAACCCCTCCAGCCCATGTCGAACCTCTGGACTAGCCCTTCACTCAATGACATCCACTTACCGGCGGGTCTTGAAGGCACCCGAACAAATTTAAACCTTCAACTTAAGTGTCATTACGACCACAACGTCCTATGGCTACCTTGGGTGTCTTGCGCGTCCATCTTACAAACGTCCAACAGCACCTTGGTATGGTTCTCTCAAATGACAACAAGTTCAAGTCAAGATAGAGTAAAGAGGGAAACGAGCGCATGGAAATCATCATTATCGGAATCAGATGAAATGAAAGGATGAGAACATGGGCGGAACGTTACCCGACCTGACTGGCGACAAAAACTCGCCATACCATCAAATTCATCTCACAAACGAACCTGTATCATACTCTCAGCCATACTTACATCCACTGTCAAAGCGCGTATTCCTCTGTTCCCTCGCTCAACGCTGACCCCCCAGGCTTTCCACCTTCATGAGTAAGCAATACCATCTCGAGGAGCGTCGTATGACCCAGGATATCTTGGAATACAGGGTAGTCAGCTCTGATAAGTATTCCAAAGAATCCAGCTGCCGAGAAGTATTGCACTACCCCACTGCAACACCGTTGATAATTTGAATATTCCTGCACAATCGTAAGATTTCATACCTTCATAAAGGTGCCTAGAACTCTTCATACATATTCACCTTCGTGACTTCGTGAGCCACGGCCAACAATACCAGATTCACCCCTTCAGTGCTTGTGCACTACTTCATTTGGAACTGAATAGAAGTCATTCCTCGTAGTCGCCACCAGCTTCTCCAGGTCTCGTAATTTCTCGGTTTTGCTGCGACCGAATAATCGGCAAGTCGACTGGAACCATAGAGTCAGCGCGAAACACGGCCGCCACTCCCATATCACAAACGTCCACTTCTTCATTTTCTATTTGATGTCGCATCGGGTGTATATCGATGGAGTGACTTCGGAAGCTTCTCGGTATTTGCACCCGATTGAAGGATCACGCACTTCAATGGTGATGCCGCCCCGTGCTCACACCGCGATATAGTCTCCTCTGGTTATGCGCCATGCCTTGGCCCGTGGGGGCTGGCACAAAGCTGGAAATCTCCATGCCATGTTGCGGGCTCGGTCCGTACTTAAGTTGGGTGGCCGACACGAGTTCGTGCCCATCCCGCTCGAAGTCAGTAAAATCCTGCGAACATATCGAGAGTCCACTCATCCGTTGCTTGGCCAGGAGGCGACAACACATGATGAGGTCGCCTGTCACACAATGGTCGTTACTCTGGGTGACAGTCCTGGCGGTATCTTTTGGTTCGGTGCACTGCGATGGAGATCGTTCGGGAAATGGCTGGCATTGTGTCGTCAGATATTCAATAAAAGTACATGGATGGCATCACAGAGAAACTCCTGAAAGCGTAGCCATTAACGTTGAGAGCCTTAGAGCTCAGTTCAGCACTTGAGGACGTGAGGTGACGTGCAGCAGCGGCGTGTTTTGACATCTGATGTGCTACAATCTCACCGTGTTGGCTTCATTCCCCTAGCTTGTGTATCTGCAAAGGATTTGGTTCACCATCTTGAAAGGGCTGCTGCATTGCTAGCGCTCGATCTTCTCGGCCGTCTTGGTCAATAACCTGTTCGTGTTCACACCATTAACGAGAGTCCAACTGTCGAGCTTCGAGATCATTTGATTATTTCAAATATCGGACCTGGATGTCCAGCAAGTTGAACATCTCGAGATGCACGTTGTCTTCCAAATGTCAGCATGGCTACAGGGGTATATTTCTCTCGTATGCGATTTTACTACCAACTCGTCGACAAATAGCCTCGCGTTGCTCTTAGCCGCCGTGGATATCGTGTAGAAGTGATGACGGGAGCGAAGAGTTACCTCAGATATCTACACAAATGTAGTCACAAAGACACACTCACTTGAAATGACAAGAAAGGAAATAGAGAGCTTCAATCCTGCATACGTAGAAAGAAAGTCTGCTTGCCCTTTGGCGGTATTGATCTTTCCTGCTGAAGTGAACTGTGTGGTATGTCTCACCTCAAGAGCTCCATCAGAGCTGGCCGAGGTTTCGTTCTTTCAATGACAGTGCATGCATTTAGTCGACTTTGCACCAGACATCCTGGTCCTTTTTTGGTCTACCCAGAGTCTAACAGAAGACATCTGCAGCCAGACGTTCCGTTTGTTTACTGCAGTCTCAGGACGACACCCTATCTCCATTTTTGTATGTTGAAGAATCTGAACGGCCTCCACAATTGCGGCATTGCGCACAAGCAAGACCATTTCCACTTGACCGTGTCCTTGGCGAACACAACCTCCAAACCTACCGGCGAATCCCAGCATGATTCTACCACCACAAAAGGTTACATCTGAAATGTACATTGAAACAGACCGGAAGTTTATTGGCTATCTCAAGGTGGTGAAGATCTTCGTTGCCGCATTTACTTTCACACAATCCGTTTTAAGCTTGTATACTACTGTGGCAAGAGGGCGGGGTGGTATATTACCAGACGTAATACAAGGAGACTGGCCAGCGTCCCGACCAGCAAGCTCGTCAGCAGCGTCTCGTGCAGGATGACCGAGACCATGTCTGTGTCGACTCTTACGTCATGGAGATCGCGAGTTGCATTCGGGAGATGCACGGATGGGAAAACACTTCACACTTTTTAAGGCCGCTTCGGAGAACAGGCTTTCTTGAGCGAAAGAGCTTGTGATGCTGACGTGTCGGTATTCGTTCGAATCGCAACAAACCATCTGCTCTCTTCACTTTGCGTCTTCAACCTGGCTTCGACCGATAGATAACGCACCATCTCGTGATGGTTCGTTTGTTCGGTGGCACAAACAGAAGGATGATGGATTTCGAGGACTGGTAAGCTGAAGCTGTGTGATTGATTTGGTGCCCGCCGTTTTTGAAGCGATGGCTACATATTGCCGACGCGAAAGGAAGGCACAACGAGAACCTCACACGAGGGCAAGCATTGCAAAGAATAGCAGTACCAAGGAAGCCCCCGCCGGCCACTGGACTCCAGATCAACCTTCTCTTACCACCTGCAGCGTTGTCTGGCCTGGGGGCTTCTCAAACCGGTCATATGCATCATTCCTGCAGCGCCTGTCATGCTGACAAACAGCATGACCTTATCGCCATCGATGGTCTCGCGCAAGCGAAGGTCCTGTGCTCATTCCAAGACGACGTGGAGGCAGACGGCCCGAGCCGCTCGAATGAAACATAATGAAGACAAGGCTGTCCACCGTGTTAGGCAGGTCGCGAAAGGAGGGCTTCCACCCTTGCTGACTTTTATCTGTTGTAAGAGGTCCCATGGAAGCCGAAATGGCTTCTAGAAAGAGGGTAATGTCAGCACCAGGACCATTTAAAGGGGGTACATGAAGGGAAGACCTTGAAAAAGCTGAAAAGATTAGCAATGACGATATGCCAGTTCGATACAATAAGAGTCCCGTTTCCGGAAACAAGGCGGCGCCGCATGCATCCTGTTGATTGATATGGCGCTCGAGTGAAACCCTGGGTTGTGTGATTTCTTATGGGCTCGGGTTCCGGTACATCTTCAAAGTAAACTGGCATCTGTAGCAATGATACAAGCCCTTATGGCCAGTGGAAGCCAAGGGTGTTGACAATGATAAAATGGGTCAGAACATCACGAGCTCCTCCTTGTCAATCACTGGGAATGAGATCAAGTGAACTTGGGAGACGGCGTTGGAGTCGAACTAGATAGATTCTCAAGAGGCAGCACAGTAGGTGCCTTGTCAAGAGAATGAGCAAAAGTATTCATGCCAGCTCGGGCTTGAAGACGATCTTGAAAGTGAGCTGGCTTACCCGGAGGCCTGCCTACACCTGGCGTTCAGGCGTGCCAATGACGCACAATGGACGGGCAAGGGGCCTGAGCCAGTGCTTGAAGTTGAGACTGGCCGGGGTGATCTGGACTTTGTGTCGCGGCGCCAGGGGCTGGAATGTGTAGTTCCATAGATGAATGGCCACGTTGGTCCGAAGACACCAAAGAACACGCTGGGGCTGCGGCGCACAATGGATGTATGCTGCAACTTCCATCCCAAAGGCTGGCTGCGGATCGAAGGTCAGTCGTCAGCTTCAGGCCCAACCCCGTCATGTACAGCAAGAGCTTCCAAATCCAAACGCTCGATAGGGCTTTGCTGGGGGCAACATTGCTAAATTACTCATGCTTGCTACGTAGACAAGCATAGTATGCCGCCACAAGCTCTTCTACGGCCTCCTTTCTAAGGAGACCTTGCCAGTAATCCACTGGCATCTACCCCCCACGACTGCCAATTGCCGATAAACATATCGAATGCCCAAATTTAATGCAATCGTTCGGCTGGATCGGACCATTCCCGGGATGAGTCAACGGACGCACGCGGCAATCAACTGATAGCATCGCTTCACACAAGCCGTGCGCATCTACTCGACCAACCCGTCTAATAAAAAGGACATGTGCCTTGCGCACAGGTTGTGTCGCAGGAGAAAGGCCATTTCAGCCATCAGATAGTTCTCCTGGATAGTGGGAGCCCGGAAATGCTTGAACTGTTGGCCACGCGCAAGCTGTCTCGACGCCGGCCATCGGGTCGTGCCAGAGGCTCTGAAAAGGTGGCCGAGCCTCCTCGCATCCCCGAGATACATAGTTTCCACTACATTCTCAACGCGTACCGCTGGCTTCGTGGACCTTGAGGGCGGTTTGCCTTGGCCAACTCTGTTCACCACGTCGATGAACGACCGAGGTTTCATGGGCAGCGGTTGCTTCCCTGGAAGCGAATGGCCATGGCCAGAGCATCAACATGTTCTAATTGGGAGATACTGGACGTCAGGTTCTCTGGGTCTGGGCGTGCGGAGAAAGTCTGCAACCTGCGTATGCCAGTTCAGTAACTCTAAACCTGACCGAGCCCAATTTTCCAGTGAACTCACCACCCTGTTGATTGGGCGTGGCCATGATGGGGCTGACGACGGGGCTGGGACAGCCAGGGCTGTACTCGGAGGGCACACAAGTTGGCTTCAGACGTTCAAGAGTTTGGAGAATTAAACCAGCAATCATAGGGCCTGTTCCAGACGAGCTGCGCGGGCAAGTCATGGATAGATATATGAAGTCGTCTGGCTTGTGCTGCTTGTCTCTCGGTTCGAATTCCTTGCTCAGAAGGTATGGAAAGCTGGCGATTCAGCCTGGACATCTCGAGATACACCAGGGCGATGACGGCGGCCTCTGACCTGGTGAATGACTTGAAGTTGGGCTGCGGCAGGTTTTGTGTGGACTTGTAGGTTTTTCAGGGGGCATTGGAAACGCCCGGGCGACGGGATTTGCACCTTGGTTCTGGCAATGAGACATCATCCAAACACACACATGTTCACGCGGCATTTCTCACGCACGCCTGTATGAGTAAGCTGAAGCACCCTTCATTATCGGTCCATGTACTATGTAATACCGCATTTGTGAAGAAGTTACTGAAAACCGAAGAATGATGCCAGTGAGCCGAGATCCTGTCGATGCTGCAAATACGCCATTAACCCATATCTTAATCTTCACGCCCTTTTCATACGCCGCAGAGTCTTGATGCGGCGGGCTACATCCTCCTGGTCAATCTCGAGCTGTCTTTGTACGGATTGAAATACTTGTAGGGGTTTTTAATGGCTCGGCGCTGGGCCCCCTGGGTAATCAGAGGTCACAGGGAACGCGTCGAGGTTTCCGAGCCGGGCAGGGGGGTCACAGGTGGGGCTACGGACGGGTCGGACCGATGGCTGTGCACTGGTGGCCGTGTCTCGATGCGTTCCGGCATGGAATAATCGAGTAGTTCATCGTGAACATAATGTTAGGACCATATCCATTTATTGAAAACTATCACATCCATTTATAAGACGCGGCTGTGTTTGTGTTCTCTCCAGCCCGCGCATCTTCATCTGAATGCTGTCACTGGAATCAGGAATCAGGAACCCTTCCTCCCCTCCCCAGACAAGTGGACCCGTGTTTACTCTACACCCTAGAAGAGATCGACCTGTTGAATGTAGTTAGTTTTGTAACTCTCCCAGGATCAGGTCAAACGGACAGGGGCAGAAGGACTTAGAATTCCCAGAAAGAATAGTTCGTAACATGCTTCAAGCCTAGGTCCGTAGTACACTGGTCGCCAGCGTTGATATAGTATGCCACACTGGCACCACCGGCACCCACGAGTCGAACGATCTTGCGAGTCGCCGACCCGTTCTTGATGCGCACGGCACCGGCAATGTTGCATCCTGGGGCCGAAAAGTAGCTCTCGACCGAGTTCGAGTTACAAGTCGTGAGAGTGCCTGCCGTAGTACACGCTCCATTTGCCGACAAAACCCATTTAGAATGGTCAACAGAGGGGTCCACGGAGACGCAAGTAATTGCATCTTGAGCCACGGCCGCGACAGCGAACGCGGTTAGGGCAAAAATGTTGGCTTTCATGGTTGTTGAGTTGGTAAAGAGGAGATTACTGGAGGATGAACTGTGTGAAATGATTGACTGATGATGGTGAAGAGATGAAATTCATATACTTGAGGAATATCAAGTCTTTTATATCTCTTGATGACGGAGCATGTGTTAGCATATCTTTGCGAAAGTCCCATCTATGTTGCGAGCGGGTCAGGGCAACCAACTGTGGCACAAAGCAAAAGCTTCGGTAATGACACCTCTGGTATCATTATCCCCTATTCTGCACGATACAGTCACGCTAGCCAGCACCCCAACTGGTTAGGCTGTAACATCCCATAGGTAATGGTTTGGTCGTGTTTGGTGGCATCCCGGTGGGTTTGGCTTTGGTCTCACAGCTTACTATTGATTCGACTTGTCATTCTACACTTCGCATCCATACATTTGAGGTTCACGGCGGCATTCCAATTATCCTATTTGTGGTAATACAATGTCCATTTCATGGATCAGGTGGGGGCGGTGCGGGTCGTACCAGACTTTCGTTTGAGCCTATTCCTTGAGATGCATCCGGTGGGATAATTCTTTCACGCTCCAACGCCTGGTTGAGCGAGACATGTCCGCTGTTATCTAGAATGGGGGAAGCCTCACCATAGACCTTGAAATGGAATGGTCCTCCGTGCCTCATCAGGTCGACAAGGATTCAACCACGCCTATGTGGGCATGTAAAGCTCCTTGTGTGAACCCTAATGGTGACTGTTCTAGTGAAAGAGAGAGAAATTACCAAGATGAGGCGAGTGAGTTTGGTTTACTCTGAGATTTACATGTGGTGGCAGTGTAGATACCTCGCCTCCTCCGAGAAACCAAGTAGCTAACATCTAAGTAGCTGATTTATCTAACCTTGAGGCCTCTTATATGACGCTTTTTTGGGATAGAATACTGAAGGAGGCTTGACAATAATTGTGACTTCCTGTTGCCGGAGTCCGCAACGCAGGTTAATGATGCCGACACAAGGGGTGGCATGGTGGGCAACTTGCTGGGCGCGTCTGTCACATCGTCAGTGGGATGCTGAGAGTTGTACTCCAACCTTCTTATTTCGAACGACGTCCGACCTTTCCATGTGTGTTCGCTGAATGTGTCGCTAGATTCTTCGGACGCCGTGTGGTCTAGATGCTTGTTGAGGTGGGTCAGTGACGTGGTCTAGGACACTATGAGTCAAATGATTCTCTTCTCAGTAAATTTACCAAATGGAATGAAAAGCTAGAGAACCGCCAGCGCACCCTGCATTGCTGTGCCTTTGGTGATTGCAACATCGGGGATCAGTTGGGCCTGCCATACGGGCCTGGTGGATATCTACAGAGGGAAATCAGTTTCCTTTAAAGGTCTAGTGTTAACAGGGAGCCTCCTGGGGTAGCTATCGTTTGAGGCTGAATATGATAGGTTGTACCAGCAGGCCGTAGAATCAAGTCTGAAATCTCGAACCACTTATGGACAGCCCACCGGCTCCTTGATAACATAGATGTGACATCAACCAAAGCTTTTAGTAAAACGTTTTCAACTATATAAGATCGTTCATGTTCCCTTGCACAGGCGTTATGTTCCCTATCAGCCTCACTATCAAATTATTTCTCCATTCATATCTTTACCATCTCCCCAAAACTTCCAATATGAGAGCCAACATTCTTACTCTCGCTGCCTTTATTGGCGTTTCTGCCGCCCAGGATGCACTCACCTGTACTGTCCTCGACCCGCAGGTAGACCGTGCCACCTGGAGAATCGTCGAGTCCGGTAACTGTGAGACCGTTAATGGTCTTACGACCTGTGGCCCTACTGGGAGCTCGCTCAGCAGCTACTTTTCTGTCCCCAACTGTAACGCTGCCGGTACTATTCGTGTCAAGAACAGCGCCACCGTTCGAACCGCCACTCAGCTGAGAGGTGTTGGTGGTCCTTGGGTAGTGTACTCTGTCGGCGCAAGCGAGGAGTGCACTACGAACCTTGGCATGAGCAACGTCACTAGCTACATCAACTACCGTTTCACTGGGTGCGTATCTTTATTTTGTAGATATGCAGATGATGGAGACTGACTAGAGGAATAGCTAAAGGTACAGCGAAAGTAAGCACCTTCATCTTCACGGGTCTCATATATAATGTAGCCTGGAGGTTTAGTTCAGGGGATTTATGGAGGTGGAGAGAACTATTCGCGACTATAGGAGAGTGAGACTGATGGGGTTTATTATACAGAGTGATGTATAGGAGGTGACGCATCAATAAAATGATTTTGGTGGAAAATGGTTTTGAATAGTGTGAGATCTTTAATACTTGCCGACTTAAAATGTCTACCGTTATCTGCCTAGAATCAGTTTACATACCGCCTGATGGGAGAGGACTCAGGGAGCGGAATTGACATAGGAGAATGAAGGACGCAGTAACCCAAGAAAAACAACATTAGATAGTTTAAGCAGGCAGGCGAGTAGGTATAAAGTGTGGAGTAAGGGCATTCAATCGGCCAGTGGAAGCAGATCAGTTCAATCATCATTCAACACCAGTTCCAGCGACCAAGATGGGGCCAATCATCCACAATCCACAGTATACCATCATCCCACCAGCCCATACTTTGACACATGAATGAGAAAAGGCATGCGTTTTACGTCAGCCCGATCTTGCTCAAACCATTGCTTCCCCGCCCCCCAGCGGTGTCCACCAACCACGCTTCACATCCTCCCGGATCTTCCTCACCGTCTCCTTATCAGTCTCACCAACTTGATTAACCTTCTCAATCCTCTCTTCCTCGTCCTCTATCGACTCGACGCCTAGCTTGGGGGAGACGTCTGATGATGTCAGAGCGGGAATGGGTGGGCTGGTATCTCCGAAAGATGGTTTGGAGCTCCTGACCGAGGGTTTCCAAGTTCGTATCCCGCAGCAAGTAATCGAGCTTCTCAATGTCGACGTTGAGCTGGTGATCTGCGTCGTTGCTCTGGTGGTGGGTTCTGATGGGAGGATCGCCGACCGGGGTGTCTTGTCGGACAGATGCACCTGTGAAGAAGGGAGGTTAGAAGGGATCCTGGCTGCAGAATGGCTTGCAGAAAGCAAAAAGGAAATGCTGGACGAGGAAGGATTGACAAAGCATGCAGGCGGTCGTTGTAGTCGGTCATGTCGGTGTCGTCGCAGACGACAGGCGCCGACGAACGAGGTCGCAGGATGGGCATTGCGCCGTAGGCTAAGACAGGACACGAAACATACCTCGTTCAAGAATGTCGTAAAGAAGAAGATCAAAAGACACACAAGCTGATGAAGTGAAGAATAATGCCCGAAACGATCAGCGGAGTGGAGTGTTGGTGGTGCTGGCGGTCGGTCGCTGGTCGCGGCTCGCGGAATACGATGCAAGAGGTTGCAGGCAGAGCACACCACGGCCGGTAAGTCGAGGCCAGATAAGCGAAGGTCGGTTGGGATGCAACGCCAAAAACCCAGACGTAGGTGATGCGGTTGCGATGTCGTGGCGGGGGGATGGAATGCGATTGGCATTGCGTGGCACAGGGCGGTTGATGCACCTTTCGGCAGGTGGGCCGGTAGGCGGGGAGGCAGAGAGGAAGGCGCATCGCACAATGAGGTGGCAGCGGTGTCGATCACTGTGATCAGTGCCGAGGTCGTGTGGGTATGATGATGTTGTTGGAAGACTTCAGGGGAGGGGCCGTCTTAGCTACAACGAAGGCGATAATAGATCCATTGGCAACGAGAGCAGGTTCGCCGGTTCGGGCCGCTGCGTGGTGCATGAGTGGCGCCTCATCCCTGGCACCTTCAGGAACCTTATCTAAGGTACCTTACCTAGTTAGGTAGGCACCACCGCCATGGCACCCGCATGCCCTTCTTGTTGGCTGGGATGGCAGATGCCACCACGAAGTGTGGACATCTGAGTCAGCACCGGACCGTCAAGGGGTCTTGGGTCTTGCCGTGAAGCCTCTGAGGAGAAAGAGCTGTGCGGGCGGGCAGCCATGAGTCTGCGTTTCAAGCACTGCTGACACCCAAGCCCATGTCGGCCCCAGCAAAGTTGTGTGCTGCGGTGCGTCACTTGGCGTTGGCGGAACATCGACAAGGCCTTGATTGGAGGCTGCACGCCCATAACTGTGCGCTGGATCCATCTTCCCCTTCACCACGCCTTGAGTCGACATCTGCAGGACTAGCGATGACGGCGCTTCCGACGGCATATTTCAATCTACCAAGGAGATTCTTGTGGAATCATCGCCCAGGGAGCACGGCAGGGTGGTAAAATGCGTCCTCGTCGGTGAGGTGCTTCGCGATGCACTGCTTGGCCAGGCCGGCGTTGGAGGTGGTGGCTGATGTTGTAGCACTTGCATGCGCCGTGAAGGAAAAAAAAAAAAAAAAAAAAAAAAAAAAAAAAAAAAAAAAAAAAAAAAAAAAAAAAAAAAAAAAAAAACCCCAAAAAAAAAAAAAAAAAAAAAAAAAAAAATAATTTATTAAAAAAAAAAAAAAACAACCACC
>JAKMXA010000432.1:0-40447 GCA_025328625.1 Colletotrichum sp. SAR11_240
CCTCTAAACAACCAAACAACCAAAACTCTCACACCCAATTCGTAATCCCGCTCACCTTACTCAACAGCATCGACTCAGGCCCGAGAAAGTTACACCACCAAGTTACCGAAACAAGCAAAAAGCCGCAACCCACAAAAGGAAAACAGACATACCCATACTGCGGTAGTTGAGCAAATAGTGCGTGTGATGTCCTGCATGACGACTCAAGAAAACCCGGCACAGGTCGTAGATAACCTTCAATGCCACATTTCTCTCTCCACCATCTGGAGAGAAACAGGACCCTTGAGGACCCTGAAAACCGAAAGGATCAAACATCGTGTACTTTGAACAAGCATCAGACCTGCATAGCTCCGGCCGCCCTCCGCCACCGCCGCCCATCATCCACAAAAAGCCCACGACCCAAGCAAACGCCAGGAACAAAATAGATCGTCGGAGGGGGAGGAAGGACCCCTTCTCTCAGGGCAGTCGGTTCCCGTCAATCAACACAGCCTGACACGAGCCACAGAGTCCCTGACCATCCATCCACCACATCCATCCTCGGTCCGTCCCTACCACCACCGCAAACCTACACAACAGCAGCTCACCAGATCCAAATCCAAACAGAGAGATGGAACCAAGCATTGAACAAAACCGTGGCAATGGCACCGCCAGTGATCAACCGCAGGGATACTCCAAAAAGGATAGATAGTCGATAGACAGATCCATTCCCATCGAGCCTCATAATCAGCCTCACTCCACACCACCTACGCCCCCAAAACAGGCACTAACCAGATCTCCATCTCCATCTCCCGCAAGAGCCTCACGGGTCCCGGGGGGGCTAAGGGTAGCGGGGACAGGAAAAGCACGTAATCACCTCCGCCTCCATGACGCCTCTCCCTCCCACGGGAGGGGACGGATTGCTTGACTCGGATGATCGGATCAACGAAAAAAATCTGCGGCCGCGGAGGTTATCGGACGGCGGGCGGCTGCGGGCAACCCTCACATCAGTTGTGTGCAAAGCAGAGAGAATTGCCCCCATGGCGGTCAAAGACGATTGCAGCTGTCATCCCTAGCGCCCAGATGTGAAAAAGCAATAATCGCAGCGAATGAGCTGAGACATTGGCGTAAGAAGACAGAACACACTGGCCACGAGCCCAACGGCCAGACACACTCAGACCAAATGACGATGGGAAGTAAACAGAAATGTTGTCATGATTGGCTTCCGCCGCGTCGATTCATTTGCTCGAGCTTTTTTCAACTTCTATGTACTAATGCCGTGGGTCTCATCCCGCTCACACTCTTTGGAGGCCTTCCACATCCCTTCATCTCCAGGCTCTATGTAAGCCATCGCCAACATGCCCCAGAGTAATGTCTGAGGCGCTGCTCCGAAAAAAAAGTGTCTTCCAGCCACGGTCACGCAAGCTTGAGCGTGAGACATGACATGCAGAGCCCCCAGATCAGCAACCACGCTAGCGTGAGCACCCTGAGGAAGCGTTCCCGATGAGACCCAACCAGCTCTTGTGTTGTGAAACAAATCATTTTCTTTTGTTCTCCGCCCTCTTTCCAATGCGCCGGTGCTGAAATCCCTGGTTCCCTGGACCCAAATCGCGTGCCAGTTCATGATGACAATGACCAACCAAGTTTTCCCCAAATCCCTCCTAAAATTGTTACATGCGTGTTTCCGTGTGTTGTCATTAGACCCCCACGCAACATTCCAGTTGCAAATGTGTCGAGGGCAGTAACCAGCCCGTTCCAAATGTTCGCTGTGCCGAAGCGCCGATGCCCAACCCGTTTCCCATCCATGTCGATTCCGTGACCAGTAGTGATGATCCGCTGCGTGAAAATTCCCTCGATGGTGTCATTACGTCGGAATCCGTGGCCTTGTATGAGCCGATTATATCCCCGCAACAGTGTCTGAAGCGCCAACTTCCTCCGTATCGTACATCCACTGGTGACGGCCGTCGTGGCGGGGTGTTGTTCATCGATTGAGAATCCGAGACCTTCCTTGGCTGACCTCTTCACTTCCTCCAACCCACGTTCCAGATAACATGAGCAATGTCGCGGGCTGTATTAACTGTATCAATGACCCGGCCGATGATGCCTTCGTTGGAAGATGATTCCCCCTCTTCATATGGCATGAACATACCTGACGAGGTCCTACGCATGCCAGCCGGTTCGGCGTTCAGACTGCTGGTGGACGATGATCGCTGTAAGCCCGTTGACTTGTCGTCCGTCTTGGTTGGTGATTGCCAGCCCATGGGAGCATCATCCTCCTCTTCATCATCGTCGTCGTCAAACAAAAACTTTCCAGATACTTTTGATGGTCGGAGAGTTTCTTGGGAAGATGAGGGCGACATGATAGGGCTTCGGTAGACGCCGGTGCTATGCTTCATTGCCGTCTCTTGTGGCTCAGGCGTATCTTCTCGGTACTTCAATGTCGTAGAAGGAAGCATGGCGATCGTCTTGCCCTCGGCAGCGGCAGCTGCTTTTGCCGATTTTTTCCTAATGAGAGGCATCTTCTTCTTTGTCTTTGACCTCTTCATCATAATGGCGCCTTCATCCGAGTCGCTGTTGTCGTAACGTTCCGTGTCGGCATCCTCATCTTCGTCGTCATCACCCTTGATATCAACCGCGATACACTGAGACACCTGCTCGTTGAAGTGGATGTGCTTCTTCTCACTGCTAGGTGAGATAATGCCAGACGAGGTGCTGGACGGGCACAAATTTGAGCTCTCGCGGCTCAACCTCCTTGACGAAAATGGGAATGTGACGTAGTCGGTTGAGGCACGCTCCAAAGTCGGTCGTGCGAGTCGTCTCCTGCCGTCCTTCTCCTGGGCCTGGACGGCCGCAGCGGCCTGCTTGACCAGGGAGGAGGCGGATAGTGACCTCTGCAGCATGATCTCCGACATGCTCCTCTTCTTGAGGATAGGCTTCTTGTTGACGAAGGAGTTGTTCTTCGTCAGCCTGGCACTGTTAGGGTCGGTGCTGATAGGGTTCAACGTATTTGGACCCGTCTGCAACGGTCCGTAGAGCCAAGTTACATCACAGTCCTTGAGCCTGCAAAAAGATCAGTAAGAGTCAGGTTTCAGCAGTGCAGTATACCAACCAGTTGAGCGTTTCTGGCGACACCGTCTTGAGCTTGTTTTTCGCCTTCATCCACGTTCTCCATGAAGCATTTTCTAAGCGGGCGGCATTGCTGTATTCTGATCTCCGTGACACAATGAACTTCCATGATGACCAAATATCCTCCTCTTTCCAGTTGTGCGACAGGTAGTCGACGTGTCGTGACGGTTGCGCGCGGACCGCAGTGTCGTCTTCTGCGTGTTCTACGTCAAGGATGAACTCTGGCGTGTTTGGCCGAGACGTGTCGCCCTCGGTGTCGTTATCGACAGGCGAAACCGTGTACGAGTCACCCGTCCTGGGACTTGTTGGTGGTTCCAGGTCTTCTACCTGATCAAAGTAGCCGGACTCCCCGTAATGAGGAATGACGAAGTGGTCGTTGGCATGCACGGCGAGGTCTAATGTGTCGTCGCAGTCGGAGGCGATGGAGACATTGCTGGCGGGCGTTGACGAGCAAGACAAGTCGGTGGACTCGGCATGGGCGGTTCTAGGAGAGGACGGAGCAGAAGATGGCGCAGAATCGGGGTACACCTTCGAATCCGCAAAGGCGTCGCTGATTTGACTTGCAGAAGCGGAAGTGTGAAAGCCGGACTGTTTCGTTACGAACTTGGGTTGGGAATGCGACCGACGCAAGTTGGAAGAGGAGAAGTAGGTGTTCTCCTCTGACGATAGAACGACAGCCATTGTAAAGATGTTTTGGGCGAATTGAGGAACGTTAGTCCCTAATCGCCGCAACTCCTAAGCAGGAACAAGAAGGATCGATCATAAGTATCCAAGGGGGGGTTTTGGTGGTGACGGATTTGTTGTTGTAGGTAGGCAAGATGCTCTAAGCAGCAGCAGCTCGTAGATCGTTGACCAAGAAGTCGGGATCGGGTGGACGGCAGGGAAGAGCGGAGAGGGGGCTGTTTGGGGCGGGAGGATGACGGTCCCTTTTCTTATTCGTTCTACACCAGGCCGTTGGTTATTCCGTGCAGGTTTTTGGTGGCTCAGGACCTAGCGCGGTGGCGTCCCAAGAAACAAAGGCGGTGACTGGAGCGATTCGCGGGGAATTTCGCCAGTGGAAAAGGCGGAGAATTGTAGGTAGCTGGCGAGGCGTGAAAGTAGACAGACACACACAAGACTGGCTATGGCTGCGTTGCGCTGGTTTGCTTGCTTGCTTGCTGGCTGGCGAGTGAGTAGGCGAAGTCAGTGACGGCGGTCGAGGACGAGCGATGGCAGAAACAGATATCGCAGCATTGGAAACGCAAACGGGTGTCAAAAACTGGCCGTGTTGGCGCGGGTGGCAGGGAGAGGGAAAGTGTAGGTATTTGTTTGAGTCGGGTAGGTGGATAGTTAAAGGCAGAGATAGGCCATCAGCATCCGAGAGGGAGGGATGGATGGATGGGAGAACAGGTAAAAGTACCAAAGTGGTGGTACAGGGTTAAGAAGAGGAGAGGGAAAAAAAAGGTAAAAAAGTAAAATACTGGGTAGGGAAGGATAGGAAATGGAGTCGGTGGAAAGCGGATCGAGAAGCTGGAACGAAGACCGGCACGTTCGAGCCTGGAGGCTGATTTGCAGGTCTCGTCTCGCCCGCGCAGTGGAGTTTTGGCCTGGGAGAACAGAAAAAGTGGGAGGCGGCCAGGGCAAGAGACGACAGGACAGGGGGGAAAGGACTGAGAGACGAGGGCCATGGGAAGGGGTCAGGGACGAAGAGGAGGGGGGCAGAGTGCAGAGATGCAGAGGGGCGTGGGAGATGACGCTCCGGGGTGTGTGGGAGACACAGTTTTTTTTTTGCCTTTGCGTCTTATTATTCGGGAAAGGTGCTTGATGGTGCAAGCAAGGGTGATGGTGGGAGGACGTAGGTACTTGGACCCCCTCTCCGCCTTCTCTCTTTCTGTGTGAGTGTCTGTCTACCTTTGGTAGGTACGGCGTGGTCCCCTCCCCAAGACGTCTACGTCTCCAAGCCTCTGTTGTCCAAGAAGGTCCAAGGGCGTGGGCTGTGGGTATGGTGGATGTACATGATGTAGGGACCTACCGCAGGCAGTACATAGTACACTACTTTGTACCTATCTACGGATGGAGGCGAGAGCGTGGGCTGGCTGGCTGGGCTGGGCTGGGGGAATGCGCAAAGTGACGGGACTTTGATGACTGACTGCAGATACTCCAGACAAGACCCCCAAGCGAGCAAAGAAAGTGACCTAGACTTGGCTGGGGATTGGACTGAACAGGATTGACAACTGGAGAACCAGACATGTCCTGCTTGGTTGGTGACTGGGGGATGTGGGAACCGTGGAACATAAGGACGTGGACGAAGACGTGGGCTTGGGGGGAGCCGGGGGAAGGGACCGGGGCACCAGAAGCAGCAGCAAGCGGCAACGACAGCGGCAGCAATGAGTGGTGGTGAGGTGAATGTGCGGTGCGGTGCGGTGCGGCAGCAGCAATGCGAAAGGTACTTTGCCATAGTCCGGAACGCCACCGAGTACTTTACGTACAAGGAAGCTCCTTACGTAGGTATCGACTTACCTACGGCCGGACGACATGGAGGGGTACGTACTTTGCCCGAAGGTGCAGTGCTGTTGCAGTGGAACTCTACCGCGAGGTAAAAACAAGCAACCGATGTGAGAAGCATGCGTGGACGGTTGGATGGATGGATGGAGAGCTGGCCGGCTGGCTCGAGATGCAAGCACAGAGTGAGAGCGAAGCAAGGGAAAAAGGTACAGTTGAGGATGGCAACCCATACCATACCGATGCTGAGGGTATGAGGTAAGGGGAGGGGAGGGATACGGCAGAGGAGGAGTGTGCAAGGTGGAAGGAAGCAACGCAACACACGCTACACACACTACGCAAGAGAGCAGTGCAGCAGCGCAAGCGTTTATCAGACATGCAAGCCAATGCACGCACACAAGATGCAAGTGTGGCAGCGTGCAGCCAGACCGACAACTGGGGTGGGAGTGGGAGCGTATCGAGGGCAGAGGAGAGGAGATGCAAGCAAGACGCGAACTGTATGTAGCGTACAGAGGAACAAGTACTGTGGCACATACCTCGATGCTTATTTGTCGATTCTTACTACCGACAAGACAATGATGGATGACTGGACGAGTTCACGCCACGGGGGGTTGGGGGAGGCAGCACAATATATATCTGCAAGTGTCCCTTCTGAAGCTCACTCGATCAAGCCCGGGCACGCAGCCCAGCGCAGGAAAGACACGAAACGGCGAGGCGGCGAATCCGGCGTGGGAGTCGGTGACAGACCGAATCGTTGGTCAATACCGGATAAGATAATCAAGTGAGGTTTGGAATTCGCAAGTCGGCTAGGCGAGGTGACGAGATGCGGAGGCGGGATGATGCGCCTTTCTCCAGGTCCAAGGGACGCCTTAAGACAAAAACCCCAAATGCCCATTTGAATTACTTCGCAAGGGATGGACACTCTCTTCCAGGGAAAGCACGGCCGGGTAATGGGCAGTAAAGTGAGCTACATGCGTGGCGGGCGACGGGATAGTTCAGAGACAAGACTGGAGACTGGACGATCCGGGGCAAGGCACCGCCAGATGAGAGAGCGAACCGAGAAAACTTGGCCAAGACGATGTAGCGGAAAATCCCAGCCGCTGGAATTCGGGGGGCAACGTGTGTTCGAATACACGGCTGCAGGAGCCTTGATGGTTCGTGGAGCTTTGAATATCAAAATGCCAGTGCACCGCAGAGCAGGGACGTCGGGACGTGGCCGGGAATGGATGCTGATTGTCCGGTACCAGAGACAGCCGCCGTGTGCAGCACGCTCGTCCGACACGGTGCCGTACCAATACGGAAGCACCACAAGAGATGTGCACGGTGAGTTCTGGGGAAATGGGAGGTTGCAATCCCAGCCCAGGATACCACGGCACATTGGATGAAATGAAGACGCCCAGGTACCGGTTCTGGCACGAATTATAGACGCGCATGTAGTAGCTTCATCGAGATGTGCTTGTAGAGACACTGTTGGTTAGAGCGTCGAGATGACAGTGCATGCCTCAAGCATGGAAACAGACGCCTCTCCGAAAGGCCGACTGGGCAGAGGAATGATACCCGGGATGCGTGGGCCCCGATGATCTTCAGTCTCTTGATCTGTGGTCTTCCGCCGTATCCAGGCTTCAACTGCCTGTCTCATTCGGTGTCCCTGACACGAAGACGTCAACGTGGGGACGTTTGTCGTTCTTCTCAACCCATCCCGGAGACAATCACGTCTTGCAAGTCAGGTGATCGAGACACGAACCCGTTTTGCCGGTGGAACAGAACACAGGTACACACGCGCCGCAAGTGCCAACGGCAGCAGCCTGCGCGGTTGTTTTGGGTCGTTTCTCGACTTGGACCTCTGAGCCGAGAAGTCGAAGTAGACGATAGCGTCGTAGACGAGGTCGGCTGGCATGCGCTCTGGCTTAATGAGGCATAGCACTGAGGGAGTTGACGACGGAGGCGACGACGAGTGCTTCAAGGTATCCACGGACCAGACTCGAAAGGGCACTGACAATGGCGATGGATGGACATTGGGTCTAAGGCCCAGGCCAAGTTGCGATCCCCGGCTGGTCGGACGCCGCAGTGTCTGAGGGTTCCGGTAGGGCGAATTTGCAATCCTATTTCAGACCAAGGCCAGTCGAACCCAGGGCGAGCCAGGCAAGCAAAGGGAAGAAAAAGGACCCGTTGTCCGCCTGCTGGTACGCTGGAAATTGGCGAGGCGACAAACGATCCCCAGTGACAGGGGGCCGTCGGCAAGATCCTGGCAAGGAGTCAGGATGGAGCGCAAAAAATATTCTCGAAAACTTTTTTTCTTCGCCCGCCCAGGACAACTTCCACGTTGCTGTGCCCACTGAGGACAAGGCAGCTGGCGAGGCCTCGACCTTCTGGCGGAGACGACGTCTGTTTCCTTCCCTTTGGTGTCTTGGTCTCGCCCTTGTAAGTAGTCACTGGCTTGTCTGTGAGATTCTTCGTGGCACCCGGGGCTTCAGATTTTCGGGCGGCGTGGAGGATTTGGCGCCGCTGAAGCCGAGAGTCCGTCTCCTCCGTATGCAGGCCGCGTGATGCAAGTTGGGGGTCCAAGACAGGTCTGGAATGGATTCGATAGGTGGGCAGAAGAAAAGGGCAGCATCGAAGGACGATGGCCGACATCCAGACGACGAGACGGCGGCGAACGTGTGTTTGGGAATATTCAAGGGTCCTTGATGCACTAGTATCAGAGATAGTATGCGGAATTGGTGCATTCTCCCTTTGCTTCGCGCAGGGTCTCATCTTGATATTCCCGCCTCCATTCGTGCCTGCCAGATGTTTTCTGTTGCTGATCATGCCGATCCAAGCTGCCAGATGCTGAAAACCCAAGATGTCGGCCTGTATCTGGATGAAGTCATTGGCTGAGGGGAGCTCCTTCTCTCGACTTGTCGACTTGTCGTACGTACTTGCCAGTGTGGTGTTCGTACCTTCCCTCCTCCCACTTCACCTTAGTCCAGTCACAGTCCAGGCAGGGTCGAGGCGAGGCATGGCATGGGTGCAGGTGATCCACATTTTCCGGCTGCTCTGTGGGCCATCGCCAAGGATGCCTTGGGCATGACCGGAACCTTTCCCCGGGTCGACGGCCTTGTCACTCGGCGCTGCTTTTTAGCGTGCCATAGACTTGGACACTGCGGGGCAGCCCGTACCCTGCTAACAATTTCTGCCCCCGGCTCCTTCCTGCCCAGGTGTCGGCGACAGCGAAAACGACGATGCCATTTGTTACGAAGTACGCGGGCAAGTGCGATGTTGCCTTTCCTGCATCGAATCCGAGTGTCGAGTGTCGAGTGTCGAGCGCCTTCCTACCCTGCGGTAGGCAGTAAGGTACCTTGTCTTTCCATCTGTGCCTATTCGCACCTACCTGGGTATCGTCAAACCACTTGCGAGTACCGACATCTCATGAACCCTTCGACCACCGACGATACCGACATCCTTGCAGCCTCTTCACCTCGGTCAACCTCGCACAGCATTCGGTCGGCCGTTCGGTGATACAAGCACAGGGCTTGGGTTGGCTCCATATGTCCCCCACGGCGACTCCATTGATGGCCTCGTGGCTGCTGGGGCTGGGCACTCGGAACTCGACAGTCTCCGCCTCGTTTCCGACAATGCCTACCAAATATCCGTACGAGGTACAGACAGGTCATACTGCCACATCCCTCGAATGTCCGACAATCAATCGCCATACATACCCGACGGCAAGGCGTTGACTTAACGAGTCTCTCTACCTCTCTCTCGCTCGCTCGACTTGCCTTGCTGGTCAAGCGCAACATGCCTCCAAAGGCCCAGAGACAGACACACGTCTTGGTCTTTTCGAGACCCCTCCGACGGCATGGCAAATGTGGTACCGCACCAAGGAACCACCCATCCATCAGGGGGTATGATGCTATCTCCTGGCCTTGACAGCCGCGCCATGGCATCATTGCCATCATCATCCAACATGCTGTCCTCTCATCACTGCCAATTGACCCCAACCATCTCGATTCTCTGCCCCTACTGCACGCTTGGGGGCTGATCGCCATCCGCCTCGTGCACGCTCGTCTTAGCTTCAGGCCCTGTAGCGAGGGGAGCCCAAGGAATCCCAAACACGGCTTGGTCTGCGTTTTTGCCGTGAGGGCAGCCACGCCGGCCTCGACTTGCAGGCATCCCCTTCCTGGCCTGGAGTGGCACCTGGCAGGCCTGGACACCGGTAAACCCTTCTGCGTCAACTCCAAGCTCTAGCTCCAGGATCGTCTGTCCCAGCTTGACCCTCTCCTGACCGCCAGCAACTGTTCCTTGGGTCTCACATAACGGACGCTTGGCCATACAGTACATGTCAAACGGGCTCAAGCTCCATTTGCACCTCCAGCTCCAAGCTCCCCCTCTCCGCCGAAGCTTCACAATCGATCGACACCACCTCGGCGGCTCTGTACATCTTTTTGCTGGTGGTTTCGAAGGGTTAGCACCAGTCATGGCCGCCGCCATGCTGATAACATACTGCATAGTACACTGGGGAACATCTGAAAACCCAACAAAAAGCAAGCGTCGCCAGCAGCCTCTGCAAACATCAGGCAAACTTTGTCTTCAGAAGGCTTGGTGCTGCGTGGATGTAACCTCAGCACCTGTTACCCCAGAAAATTGCTACCACAACCACCCGACATGTTCCGCGAGGTGCCGTTGGTGCTGGCGGCTGGCCTCCTACGTGCACAATGGCGGTGTCGTGTTCTTAGCGACCAATCCAGGCCGTTATCGCGGCTGACACTACTGCTACACCCAACTCTGTTTTTCACCTCAACCTCCACTCTGTGTGATTCGATGCCATCCTAGCCTCCTCCATGGTCCGCTGTCGGTGGTTACACAGCCCGTCGAGCACCAATCGCCAGTAGCTTGGGGTGTGAGATTGCCGACTAACAGCTAGCTGCACAACGTCTAACGCACCGCTGCAGTCTTCTGCCTCATTCTCGGCCACTACCAATTGTTCCTGATATCGGCCAGTCCGCTAGATGCAAATCATCCGGTACTTGCTCGATGAGCTCGATCGACGACTTGAGGACCCTTCATTTCGCCCTTTCTCACGTACCTTTGCCCCTTGCGACGGCAGTGGTGCCGCGAAGCTGCAGCGCCCATGGAGAAAGAGACGAGGATGATGCCAGAGGATTGGCTCTGACAGACAGAAACTCCAGAGCTTCTGGACTAGCGTGGCCTTGGTAACACAAGGCGTCGATTTAACGCGGTCCTGAATAAGGATAGGTATCTTTAATTACCAAAGACAAACTATCATTCCACAAAGGAATCGCGGGGAGCAACATCGATCGATATTGATATTGAGATATCTTATCAGCAAGCTCTTGGTTCTGCAATCCAGTACCTTGAGCGCCTAATTCCCGCAAACAACCATTCAAAGGCGGATTCGACTTCCCCGGCTTCCGCCAAACTCTCCCCTCATATGTAGGCAGCAAGCCTATCTATGTTTCCCGTTACGTTGACAAAGGTCGGGCTCGCAGAAGGATGAACACTCTGGGGTATACCCAAACCTAGCATGGTCAGTGCTATCAAGGCTTCGTCTTCCGAGCCCGGGGAGAGCATGTCATGCACAGAAGGTGTAAATTGATAAGAAGATGTGGGCACAAGCATGAGAAAGACTGGCGAGGCGAGACGACGGCAAAGCTCATGGCAGGCAATGCCTTGCAGTGGAACAGAGCCGGGGCGGTGCCTCGTTCAATATTGACTCTTCATCTCGCCCGAATCACCCCGAGCTGGGCTGAGGTTAGGTTCGGAGAGATGTCTCATGAAACGCCGACTATTCTTGTCGTGGCATCTCGCGTGTCACTGTTACGGCCGCGGAGTCTGTCGATGAAAGCGATTGACGCATTCGGAGTCTGGACTGTGCAACGGACGAATGGGAACAGAGCCAATTCGGTACCTTGGGCAGCACAGGTCCCCTATCGCTTTCGCTCAGACTTGCTGACTCTTGATGGGACTCCACGGGGAAGAGGGGGAGACTTTGAACTGAATTGCTTGGCTCTGGAGAATCCCCATGGGCAGCGGGTACCCAATTGCAGCAGCTCCATCCGCCACTCACCGAGGCTTCAGGGCGAATCCTTCCCCGGCCCTCCAGTGCCTCCACAACTCCGGACGGATACCTCTGCTGTGCGATGCTGCGGTGCGACGGTGGACCGGCGCTGACGCTGGAAGGAAACGTCCGATGCTACTATGTATTCACAAGTTTGGACGGGACACTTTCCAGTCTGGATTATTAACTGAGCCATCGAACAGGATTATCTCCTCAAGTCCCGGGGGGCCTAGTCAGAGGCCGCAGGCTCATCATCAATGTCGCCAGCCGCTCGTTCTCGGGGACGGAGGCATGAATGCCTTTCCACATGCCCCGCCAGTCTCATTCTTGCAGCGTCTCGCGCAAGAGGATTGGCTTTGTTCCGGCATCCTGTTCACTGCTGTCGAGCCGACTTAGCGGAACGGAGTATGTTTAGCAGTTGTTTCCCGCTGAACGAACGACCTTTCCGTAACCTATCATTGCACACAGCCCCCGGGAACCACAAGAACCCGCCGCAACTTCAGCAGCAGCACCGCTGAAAGGAGCAGGGACACTGCTAGCTACGGGCTGGCTCAGCAGGTCTAGAACTCTCGGACAGACAGGCAGAACGGCGGCACGCAGGCAGCCACTCCACCGTCTCTGTGTTTCCTATGCCGCTCCCCTGCGCTGCACCGCACGAATGCATTGAAACCTGCCGTCTGCGCCAACACGTACACCATCTGACTGAGGTATTGTGAATAGCAATACAATACCTACGTCCAACAATTACAGTTCAGCTCAAGATGGCTTCTCCGCGTTCTTTGACCGTTTACATTCACACCCGACATGCTCCGACGCTCGACATCTGCTTCTCCAGTTTTTGAGCGTCTCTGGTTTCTCCTCCACCGTCTGAAGCAAACTCAAGTCTCTGGACTGCGGGAACCTTCAGTTTCCCGCCAGCTAAACATGAACCTTTCGAGCTGAGGCCTTAGGCTGGCGTTTGCTTGTTGCGCATCAAACCCACGAGGCTTTCATTCTGCCACTCCATGACCCCTGCTGGAGAGGCGCTGACATACAGATACGACTACGCAACACACCATGTCATAACCTCTTCTGCCAGACTCTTCTGCCTTGGCTCTCTCCGCCTTTCGGTTCCCTGCTACACCGGCCACGTCGACTCATCCAATCGATGTCGCATGTTTCAGACCGTGCCTCCGTCATGGCTTTCCCTGACGCTTGAAAGGATGGTACGGAGCTGCAAGTCGACGAGATGAAGACAACAACAGCCCACGGCAACAGTCTCTTGCACAACTAACCGTCCAGCTACGTTCTCATATGATTGATTCCCATCCATTCAAACGGGGCAGAGGGTTAGCTTTGCGGATCTCAAAGGAGGCTTGCCCTTGCGGCGTACAGATGGCCAATCTTGGTGT
Organism: Colletotrichum sp. SAR11_240; assembly: GCA_025328625.1. Taxonomy (NCBI): domain Eukaryota; kingdom Fungi; phylum Ascomycota; class Sordariomycetes; order Glomerellales; family Glomerellaceae; genus Colletotrichum; species Colletotrichum sp. SAR11_240. Next base: position 13,033 of record JAKMXA010000432.1, read on the forward strand.
ACTGTCGCTGAGGTTGGTTGTGTATGCAACCTCTACACATCAACTTAATCCTGCAGTACGTGCTGACTAGTCCAATTCACTAGCCAGCTGCGCTCTCTGGCTAGTCGTTGGCTCACCTACCTCTCTGACAACGCCAAAAGTTCTCTCAGTCACCGCATCGGGCTCGACAGGTCAGTGCCAGCGCCAACAAATCTGAGCCATGCGACATCGCTGCCAGGCGCGAGCCACTTATTGGAGCGGTCGCTAAGGAGACGGTTGGGACACGAGAAACCTAGGAATATTCCCTTGCATCGGAAGAGAGCTTCCGCCACTTTGGGCTTATCTATATGCATAACGACTGTTTGTTAAGGGTCGCCGTCTCCAACCTCACATACGACACCAAAAGTCTGGAGGTGGGGGGAAACCAGAGATAAGATAAGCTTGCCAACGAACGCAGACACCTAGGTCGTTCCTTGTGCCGTTGCTGCCGTCCCCAACACCAACACCACCAACGGCTACTCCCTGGCATTGCCGGCCATCAAGGGCAGTTCGACAGTCTGCGCCGTGCAACATTGCCAAGTAGCATCGTTTCGTAAAATTCACGTCTGACTAGCCACCGTCGACCGGGCTTTCCTGCGGCTGGTATCTAGTCTGGGGCTCAGACGCTTGATCTCACAGACAATGGAGGCCGCTGACTACAAACCCAAGCATCACTATCCATTGTTTCCCATCACTTGAGCCCAATCGAAAAGGGTCTAGAAAAGGAGACTGGCGCGTACAGCTTTCCATATTTGATCGATCGGGGCGTCGTCACGTTTGGTTCCGACACCAAAAGTAGACCTCGCTCATCTGTCCGGGAGCGGACGGCATCCTTAGGACAAGTTGGGCAAGAGTGGGCTTGAATTTCCACCGCCCTGATGCCCTACCGCAAAGTTCGCTTCGCCAAAACCTTCTTGTGGGAGGGTGCCATGCGGGAATCAGGACCCTGATCGGCGCGTTGTAGCTGCCACTTTTCAGGCTTTCAAGGCTTTTCAGTGGAGATGGACAGTCGGAAAGTCCAAACTTCATCCGAGCCAAACGCTGTAATTTGGACAGACAGGGTTTACGCTCGCTGAAGACGGAATATATCCGCTGATGCTCTCGTTTGCTATCAAGTAGACACTGGACTTCAAACTTCTTCAGAGAGATGACTGAGCGCTTCGGCGAGACTTTAGCGAGGATTTGGCGATGACTTGCGCACACGTTCTATGATATGAGAAGACACCCCGGCTTAATGTTCACGGTCTTAACCCAGTCCACGAAAGCTGAGCAACAGCAGTCATAAGGTATTGACGGCTAATGAGCCAGACAACTGAGCAAGAAGCCGTGGCCGTTGGTTTCCTCGGTGTGTTGTCCGGAATACCCAAATGAGCCCTTCCGCACAGACGCCCAGGAGGTCTTCACGTCACTGTTCCATCATTAGACATGGCCATCGTCTTATCATGGATGCCGCGCCGGATGCTCGCATGCAACTGAGGAATCGCAAATTGCACCGCACTGGAGGGATTCTGTCCAAAGGCAGGGGCCAGCTTCGTTCACCTGGCCGAGACGATAATATGCAGAGGCTAATGTAGCTATATCCCAGGTGTTCTGCAGCCCGTCGCCGCCAACGGTCTCGTCGAGTGGTTCGTGGTTTTAGCGAGCACACACACGCTCCCAGAGATCGTGGGTCTACTTTATGATCAGTCACATTGAGGCACTTTCGATCATCTTGGGTCGACGCCTAGCCAGTTGCTAAACGCGACGCAACATCGCAGTGACCCTGGTCAATTCAACAAGGATGCCACACCTGCCACCTTGTCGGGGAAAGCCTCCTGCATCCAGACTCGACGAATCTGCAACGGGGGTCCGTTGATGTGGGTGGGCAAAACCCCCACTCTATGCTCCTTACGCCTACGCTGATGCCGCAATATACAACTCAAGCAGACGAACATCGCAAGCAGTGGTGCTCATTTGATTGATCAGTTCTTCACGTCACGTCCCTGTGGCCGCCATTGATCAACCGGCCAACGCGGCTTATAGACAGGGTCTTGGTATGGTGGAGTTCCGCCGCTTGGGAAGACATCACGATATCTCTCGTAGTCACTCCCTCGCAGAACCAACAACTGACTAAACAAAGCCCTGCGACTTACCATCTGCAGGCTGTTGCAACAGGACGACAGTGTGGACCTCGGCAACCTTCAGCTTCTTACGCGCGCAAGTGGATCGGCCTGCTGTCTAGAGCCTTGTTGCCTCACTCGTTTTCAGCAACATATCCGCTCAGTGCCGCAGGCATGCGGCAACTCCGTCTGCAGACATGCTCCGAGACCCTAGGCTTCCAAGCGGCCTGGATGCATTATCACGACGATCTCGAAGCTCCAGGACCAACCCCCCACGGAGACACGACGATCAGATAGGTCTTGCGACACGCCGAAGACGCGAGGAGGGCAACCCCTTGGACGCGCAACATCGTATTGAGCCTCAACTTCCTGTTCAGGGACCAGTCCCCGGTCGTCATTTGACCTTTGTGTAGCCGCCTATGACTTTGGAACTCTATCGTCGCATCGAAAGTGGCTTTCAAAACCGTCGACGACACCCCTCCGATACATGGAAAACCTATCGCGCCGCAATTGCATGCAATTCCATCACCTCGCAGCCACAGTACCTGCGGAGCGGCCTCCGCGTTCAAATCTCTTCGAGTCGCGTTGAGCTGGGGCTGATCTGCGCTCCCGCCTTTCCCCGACTGCACTCTGCACGCCAGCCCCGGAAAAGATCCTGGTTGTCGGCGAATTCTTGACGAACACATAACAGATTCTAAACAATGTCCTGCCTGCTGCTCGCTGCGCCATCTGAAAATAGCCGAGCTCTCAGTCGCTAACACAAGATTCGGTCATGTCAGATTGATAAGGCAAATCGGCGGCAGCATCAGGATGTCCGGAACAACCTTGTTCGCATCATCTCCGTCATCACAGCTGGCGCTGACTTCATCATACTACATATCCATAGCATTCATGTTATTCGCGCTTGGCAGAGGGTGGCCGGCCAGTAATGGATCCCATTGACACATTTTGACGTTGAACAGGTCAAACTGACATCTGCAAGAGTAAGAAAGTAGTTTCAACGCAGAGGCCCGTCTTCGCAACGTTCTACACTCCAGTTCAAGCCAAAGCAAAGATCAGACTACTCATAACGCCGATGGCGAATTCTTTCGTCAGCTTGATCCAACCCAAGCTTTACATTGGTCCTGAAAAGCCACTGAAAAGGCGATGGGTATCCAGCGACGACCCAGTCCAAAGCCGTTAAGCCGATGGAAGCTCGGTAACGTCGGCCGTTGCGTACGGGATCAGCCCGTGCATCGAACGGGGGAGAAGCCATATGGGTGCCGGCGATGCACCGTTACGTCGAGGGCCCTGCGGAAGAGTCCACAGCCGATTGTTTCCGCCGAATTAAACATTCTCGGTGCTGAGCAAACCGTCAGACAAACACGGTGGCATTGGTAAAAGTGTCTGACCGGAAAGCTGAAAATGCTTCCCCGCCTTTCGAGTTCAGCTCAGTTGCGGTGCGGTCTGGAACCCAGCGGCTCAAATCTGGAACTTCACCCCTCAGGCTGTGCGCCGTATTCGTACGCAGATCCTTTCCCCGTTCCTGCCCGTCTCATTTTTGAACGCCTGTGTGGCATTCGTCCGTCACACCCAGAGGTTGGCCCGAGCAGCACCGATCGATGGATGTGTCTTTCCCCAGACGTTGGGGTGCAGTGTTTGAGCCTCTGATTGAACTGTCGATTCCTGGGGCTAGCACGGTCAAGACAGGGCTTCCCTGTGCTGATATCGCGCGGGGTTTCGAGAACGACGACCACAAGCTGCCCGCCACGTTCCCGCGAAGCTTTGAACTCTTGCGGAAACAAAAAGCATGCAGCTTTTGAAGAACGCGGGGGGAAGGTTTGTCATACACCTTCGATGAGGCTCATCCTTCAGCTACAGAAGTAAGATGTGAACTCTATGCATTTGACGTCTTCCATCTCCTCGGACTTGGCTGGGGAACGCGGGGCAGCAGCAGCTACTGTCTCACTTGGCCGCGCGGTTGAATGCAAAGAGTGCATACACGCCCTAATGTCCGAACGAGCTGCCCTTCGGAGATCTTGATTGAGGCTCATTCAGGGGGCTGGGTCTGGGGCTGGGGCAAGCAAGAGCATCGACATCGATGATGGGGAATCCTTCAACTGCTGCAATCATGAGCATAGACCAAACCTAACCGCGTGGTGCCTGGACGTCATGGCCCTGCCAAGTTCTTGACCCCGCGCCACTCGAGACATCGGCATCGAGCAGACGAAGTTCGGCTTCTCAAGCCAGTCTCGACTATCGAATTGTTCAAACATTGACGAACAGAGTTTTGCTAGAGAATCACCCGGGATTATCACCTCCATGGCCGGACGCCCCTTTTCTTGTCGCCTCCAGCTCATTTCCATCTCTTCATCGCGGTTGATACAAGGGCTAGCCAGGTACGGGCGGCCGGCCGGAAGACCGGGAGGTCGGGAGCTATGGGTGTTCCCTTATGACAAGAGAGGGTGTGCGAGAGAGTTGTGTTGGGCCTTCTGTGACAATCGCGTCTTGACGACAGGTGTGTGTCTGTGTCGCGAGGTACGGAGCTGCTGTATTGCCCATACGCGGTGGTGCGTACTGGGAAGTATTGCCGTACACGCGCACGCGGCAAAGGGCCATTGCGATTGCGCAGTATGGGTAGTGCTTACACCGGGGAACCGGGGGAGGGTTACCGGTGAAATGCCGGGAAAAGACGCGACAGCTCGGTTGAAAGCGGCTCGTTCGGACTCTCACTCTCACTCTCATTCTCATTCTTGCTCGTCATTAGGCAATCGTCTCGTCTCGAGGCTCCGGCACCTGGCGCAGGGTGCGGCATAAACGAGTGGAGCAACGTCATTCACAGCTTGGGGCGCTTGGTGTTTAACGCAGGACGGAGCATTTTTGGGAAAGCAGCGAATTATTTGGGGCGTTTTGAATTATGCGAGGCGTTCTAGACCTCGATTACTCACGCAATCACCGGAGGAGCCCCGAGAGGCTAAGGTAAGGAGGGTGTGAGGTGAGAGCGGCCAGTGGGCGCCCAGAGGCTGCCGGTTCTTGGAAGGGGATTATCATTATCAGGCGAAAGGGGGGGGAGGAAACCAGGAAAAAGAAAAGGACCCGGGGGCGTTTTGGGAAGCGTTCTCGGCATGCCGTTCTTGTCGGATATCACGACCAACCATGGTCCGACTAGCCAACATTTGTTTCTTCCGAGTGGGCAAAACATTTTACCTGGATGGCCGTTGGCGGCTGCTTGGAGTCACGAAGGTGGTCCGAAGCCGAGGCGCGGCCTGTGAGCGGCCGAGGAACGACGAATTTGGCCACAACGGAGTCGAGTGCAACATCACTGCCTTCGCAACTGCGCCGCGGCATAGCGTGCGTGAGGTGCCTAGAATCTTGAAGCGGCCGCCGCCCCGTCGCCAGTGTGTCCGAAGGTATTCCCGGCGAGCGGGCGGCGGCTCTTTGGGGGAGGTGGGAGAAAAACCACCGCCGCCCCCAGCGCGCTCCCAAGCCTCCCCCCCGTTTGCGGAGCTGGAGGTCCTGAGGTTTAGGCGCTGGCGACGGAGTTTTTCGCGGTGGTACGGCGGTCGAATTCGATACGGGGGCCCCGGTTTTTCCTCCTCGGACTCTTTTTTGCTTTATTTTTGTCCACCGCGGTAGGAGCACGAGGAAGACTACGGATAAGGGCTGTTGCCGAATGGTTCGCCTCCGTTTACTAACGCAGACAGAGGATGTCGCCGCGAGCGTGGATAGCTGCGTTTTAGTCGGTTCAACCACGCGTAGCGACCAGCGCCCGTTTTCTATGATGTGCAGCTAACTAAGAGCCAGGGGGGAGGGCCCCGTTTTTGGTGGTGGGTGCTGTTGGTTCGCGGTTGTTCAGTGTTGTACCTTGAGCCAGCGGAGTGGCGCCGCGCCATTGCTGGTTCTGTCTTACACGAACGCGGCATCTTGGCCGAGGATCCAACTACGAAAGAATCAGGAGATGTCGAATCGGCTCTTGGGTGGTGTTGAGATTTGAGAAGTGAGCAAGTACGTTCACGTTTTTTCTTTTTTTCCGTGTTCTTTGCACGTGTGATCTTCGGTTATGTCTTGTGGCGGGAGGGGAGCAGCTCTCGGGGATTATTTCCCCTGTAGAGAAGTGTGCCTGGTGGTCTGAGATTTTTGCTACGATTTGACAATGCTGATCGATCGGGGATATCTTTTCTCGGATATGAGTAGTCTGTGGAGTAACAGACTGATGGTGATCTGGGACCTGGAACTTTCAGTCTGAGGGGGGTGTGGTTGACAGAATCCCCATCAGCAAGGTAGGTATACCAGATAGAAGGCGAATTCAGCCCGTTTACGCACGTCATTACCTACCGCTTCCCGACAGCGCAGGGTGTTGACTGTGTTGTGTTGTCCCTCTCTGTATGCCCGTTGTTGTGTAATGGCGGCGACTTGCAAGCAGTCAGCCTCGTGGAGCCGTGTTACGTGGAACCTGGCTTCTTCACCTTCTGGTTGTTGGAGAAGAGGTGTGTTGAGGAGGCGAGGAGGGGCGTGTTGTTGAGGCGGTTCCTCCGTCTTGTCGTCCTGGGCGTTGTTGCAGAGCTGGGATTTAGATGTGGGGATATGTGCAGATAATGGTGCGTTTACCTAAAGGAATACCGGTTGCGTGTTGTTGTTGTAATAGGTATTTTGATACGGCGCGGTTGCGTAGTTCCTCTGGTTTGTATCTATCGCCTTGTGTGTGATATTGGGACCCTCTTTGAGCGGCATATGTCGTGCATGATGGGGACAAGGGATGGGGATACGCGAAATCTGATATTGGGAATTGGAACGAGAGATTCCACGGGGGGCCACAGGTATGAACGTGTGGTGTGTTTGAGAGGAAATGATCGTCTTGGTGCATCTTTTGCATGGCAGGCTGTCAGCACGTTGATGTTCGTTAGGTGTTGTTGGTGACATGTGGGTGGGATTTTGATGTGAGGCCTGGCGCGGGTTGGGTTGGTTTCCGGGGTTCCCCGGGGGGCAGGGAAGGAAGGGTGGTATTGACGGAGACGAGGAGATACGGGGTTTGGTTGGGTGGGTGGTCTGAGATGGGGGATGTGATGGGATTTTGGGTATGGAGATGTGAGAGGCGATGGGTTGACGGGTGCGTGTGCGTGTTAGTTAGCTGAATGGTGTTGTGAGGTTGCGTGATTGTTATTCTATCATCCAGCTGGTGAAAGGGACCTGTGTCACGACGAGAGGGCTACCCGAAGGGATGGACCGGTCGCGGAGCAAGCTGTGAACACGGGTGGCATGGATTTTTGACAGGTCTCACGGTTCAGAGATGGAGGCGTGGAATGGATGGAGCGGGACGGATTATTGTTGCATGTTGGATGGGGGGGGGGCAGCGGCGGTTGTTCTAGCCCCGCTTGACCGGAGTAGAGGCCGCTCGAACTGGTGTGTGTACATGTCATGATGCAGTCTGCCTCTTCAGGGCCAAGGGACTTTGGTGCGCTGCCCATTTATTCTTCGCTGTCGAAGCCGTGGCTTGCATCGAGAGCGTCGTGTGAGTGGCAGAATTGTAGATTGCGAGATTCTGGGAAGCGGGGGAAGGGGGAGGGGACGTTGGCGAACGATGGAGACGGGGCGTCGGAGGAAGGGTTGCACGACGTGAGAGGTGTTGATGGATCAGATTTGCAGAGGCTCTTTCTTGGTGTTCCGTGAAGTCGCGAGGCGGCGGTATTTCGTTGATGCTACTACATGCGGTGGAGGCCTGGACTTGGACGAGGCATCGTCGTTTAGGGACGCGCCGCTGCGGAGCTGCCGCGCCCGGGGGAAGAGGGGATGGATGGATGGGGGTTTCTTATCACATGCAAAAACACTGCTGTCTCCCGTACCTCCCCGGTCAAGATTAATCTATCACTTATCCTGTATGTAAGAAGGAAGTGGTGCTGGAGGTGGAGGCGGGCAGCAGGAGGGAGCCGCATATGCGGGAGAATGGATGGATGGATTGGATGCACGTCGTCTTGTTTGGGTATAGAACGGGCTTGTTATTGGCATTATGCGATTGGGGGGCTTGGCTGGTTGGTTCGCGAGGCTGCGGCGGCCCAGAACGACCTCCCCTTCCCCGCCAGGCGAAGGAGGGGGTGGATGGGACGCCTTGATGCTTCTTGTCTCCTTACGTGCGTCTCTCTTGTCTCTGTCTCTTTTTGATTGATTGAGCAATGTATGGCTTTCTCCCCCCCCGTCACCAGTCCGTCAGGGTATCAGCACGTTATCTCCCAGAGTCCGAACCAACCCACTTCTACACCACGACCACGCACCCACTACGTCCCCCCCCCCGCTCGCCTGCAAGGCGGCCGATCAGGCGAGTGCTGACACGTACCTACGCGGTACTCGAGGTGAAATGAAGGAGGTTGGCAGCGGTAGTTGAAACGATGCGGACGGGGGCGTGGTGATGGCGGGCGGGTTATTGTTCTTTTTGGTGTTTTGCGAAAGGGATGCCGCGCGGGCTTGTACACCGGCTGCACGGTGAGCGAAGCGGCGCGGGTTCTGGAACGGCCGGGGGCGAGTTCTCGGTCAGGAACGGAGGTGGTGGGTGGTGTTGCGGCCGGAATGGCGTGAGGAGGGAGGATGAAGTGGTTGATGGAGGTATTGCCGCGGAGGACGGACGGATGGAGTTTTGGGCGCCGTGTCGGGTCGGGAGTGGTGGCCTTTCTTTTTCTGTTCATTTAGTAATTGTGGCATCACTCGTCCTCCTCAAGACCGGGTTGATGTCAGGCGTTTTGGGAGGGAGCTCAGCTGTCCGTGGCGAAGGCGACTTCAGGGGGGATGCGGAAGCTGGCGCAGAACATGCGCTTCTTGGGCGCGACGTCGCGGACGTCGTAGATTGTCATCTCGCCCTGCTTGTCCGCGTCGCCGAGCTTGAAGCGGACGCCGAGCTCCTGGTGGACGCGGTCGAGGATGTCGTTCAGGGGCACCTCGTCGTCGGACTTGAGGGCGAAGCAGTGGACGTGGACCATGGGCAGCTTGGTCGCGGTGTGCGGCTCGAAGAGCTTCTCGTGGCCCGCGTAGATGCCCTTGTAGTGGTGGACGAAGGTGTAGGCGGAGGCCGGCAGGTTCATGACGAAGTGGGAGATTGTTGGCGGGACGGGGATGCGTTTTGGCTCAGGAGGAGGGTTTTGGGGTTTGCTTCTGGACTGTTTGGGTTTGATGATGGCGGCGTCGCCGCGGGTTGAGGCGGCGTAGACCTCGTGGACTGCCTCTTGGATGAACTTGCGGCCGTCCATGTTGTAGGGGCGAACGTATTGTGATACCTGAGGCGTTGGTTAGTTGAGACACGTCGTGTAGGGTGCTTGAGAGACGGACCTTGTTCTTCTCGACGGCCGCAGTGAGGTACTTGAAGCTCTCGGGGTTCATGTCGTTGGCGAAGACAAAGACACCCTTCTTTCCCGCCGGTACGGCGAAAGGTCCGATGCCAGCCATTACATCGGCGACGACCTCGCCCGGCTGGAACATCTTGATGAGCCTGGTGTGTTCGGGCTCGAGCTTGCTGTTCCAGTAGACCTTGGAGTAATCGAACTGGAAGACGCAGTCGTTCTCCTTGACCTCGACGTTCATGTCGTCAGGTCCGCTGAGGACTTCATAGCCGAAGGTCCTGAACTCAGACTCGTCGCCAACGTTGTCGACTTTGTTGATGACGGTGCGGATTTTGGGGTTCTTGTCGAGGATAACCTCAGCGATGATCTTCTTGTAGGGGAGGTACCGGTCTCGGAGGTTGAGGTGGGCTGGTGTGGTAAGTAATTGCATCTCGCGTGAGTCTCGTGAAACTTACCAACGTGACCGGCGGTGTTGAAACCCACGGGAATTTCGACGTGAAGTTCTTCAGGGAGGATGGAGGTCATCACGTCGACTTTGCCTTAAGTCAGCTTGCATCCCGGACGACACGCAATCTTCACTCACGATAGCTCCAGTAATCGTAGTCGAGCTGCAGCTCATACGGGATGACGTCCAGCTCGCCGCTTTTGATACCCTCCTGGAACACAGGTCCCCATGTCGTCGGTGCTGGTCGACCGTGTTAGTCATACCCCTCACTCATAACTTCATCAGGGGGAAAATACCATCATGCTTCACACCTGGACGCAACAGGAGGCACTTTAGACCAGCATTTACAGGGTCAGAGCGGCAAGAGTCCAGACGGTCCAAATCTAGAAGCTCCTTGGACTTTTCGAGTTGCTTGCGGTACTTTGAGATGTTGCGGTTGTCCTTCACACTCGCCGCCGCAAGCTTCACGGTTTTGGAGAAGAGCGAGCGGTCCAGAGACGTTGCCGCGCGGGCAAGAGGCACCCGGAAGCTTATCATCTCGTCAGAACCAGGTGTCTATCTAGGTATTAGTCCTTCGGTTCAAGCAGCGACCGTGCAAGAGCGTTACTTACTGCCATTTTGATGAGTCGATGGAGGGGGGACGATCATGGAGGGGCAAGGCTGAGGAAAATTCCGTTTAGGGCTGAGGGACAGGGGTCCTTGTAGCGTGTGGCGCATGTGGCGCAGACACGAGGCTGTTCTCGAAACTGGGCGCGCCTGGTGGCCCGAGCGTCACGGCGTGATGTCACTGAAGCTCCACGATGTAAGCGTCATTGATGATTGGACAAGAGGCATCAAGGGATGGGATAGAGCATCTGTCGACTCAACTCTATCTACGAGACTGGATTGATGCTAAGTCACTTGCTCAATGTTATTCGTTGGAATTTGAGTAAAAATCCAGCGGTATGGTTGTTTCCGTTTGAAGGAAGTTTGTTGGCGCACACATGTGGCGACGACTCAACGGTCCCTGGCTGAACCGAACCTTCTTTTCACTTACACACCACCAATCACCATCCACCTCGCAAACCATGTCAAAGAAGAGAACGTTAGACGCGTTCTTCGCGCCGAGTGCGAAAAAAACGCGAAAGGAGGATGATACCGTCGAGGCTGTATGTGTTCTCAAACTGTGATGTTGCGGAGGCTGACGGACTGCCAGGTTGGGAAGTCAACTCATCCGAACTATCCCTGTCCCATTCTAGAGCTAGCGCCCAGTATTAGCAAAGAGCTCTCGTCTCTGCCAGCGCGTCCGGGCAGGGAAATCAATAACCAGCCAGACCTTGACTTGCTCTACTTCGAGCCATATGTCCCGTCATATCTGGCGAAGGACCTCTTTGAGTTCCTCCGAGCAGAGCTCCCTTTCTATCGGGTTGAGTACGACATCAACAGGGGTGGCATCAAAACTCATATCCGCACGCCAAGGTAGGTACTCGTGTTCAGCAACTCGTTTCGAAAGCCTTTTGACACGCTCCTAGATGGACAACGGTGTTTGGTCTCGACGATACAGCACGCTTCGACGAAGGTGGCTCAGTTGTAGACGTGAAGTCCGGATTCAAGGTCGAGGACAAGCGCTACCAGAGGTACCCGCCTCGGCCGATTCCCAAGTGTCTCGATGACCTCCGCCGCTCCACCGAGGCCGCGACCGACTGCAAGTTCAACTTCTGCCTGGTCAACTACTACGCCTCGGGGACAGACAGCATCTCGTTCCACAGCGATGACGAAAGGTTCTTGGGCCCAGACCCGGCAATTGCTTCGTTCTCTCTCGGCGCAAGGCGAGACTTTCTCATGAAGCACAAGCCCATCCCCCCGGACCCGGAGAACCCAGACAAGCCAGCCCCAAAGCAGCTCAAGTTGCCCCTAGGAAGTGGCGACATGATTCTCATGCGTGGACGGACGCAGTCCAACTGGCTGCACTCGATCCCGAAGAGGACCGGGAAGAACGCGGAAGACGGCGGGAGGATCAACATCACTTTCAGACGAGCAATGGTGAAGGATGGAACTGAGAATTACTATAACTACAACGTCGGGACCGGGCCGGTCTATCGGTGGGACAAAACGATGCGGGAAATGCGGGTATCTTCCGCCAGCGACCAGCTCAAAGAAAAGCCATGAGAACTCTAATCGGGTATATGCGCAATGCCATTGCTTATTTGCCTTTGCGAAACTGTGCGCTTGCGAAATTGCGGAGCGCCCTCAAGAAGACCTGGTAACCGACGCCCTGGTTGTCGGGCAGGCAGAAAATCTCGGTGAGGCGGACTGGCCAGGGAGGATAACCGTCGAGGTCGACATAGGGACCGAAGTGGATGAGCAGGTCAGGCTCGGGCATGATGCCCTCGGACAGCTCGGCGTCGATGAGGTCGATGCTGATATCGCGGGGGTGGATCTTGCCCCTCTGGGACATCTCGGCGAGAGTGCGGGTGAGGTCGACCATGGACTCGCGGCCGTCCTCGGCGGAGATGAAGAGGACCTTGAGGTGGCGCGGGTCGACGCTGGCGAAGTCACCGTGGGCCGGGGACTTGAGGATTTCGTCGGCGTGAGGCATAGCTACGGTGAGAGAGGGCTGGTGTCGGCCAAAGTAGGCGCGAGACTTTTGGATGATGGCCTGCTGGACGTGAGGCAGGTAGCGCTTGAGGAGGCCTTTGAAGGAGTTAGTCGCCGTCGCATAAACGTAGCGAGGAATACGCACCTGTCCGCTCGTACACCGTCAAGACGGGGATCTTGGCGCAAACGCACCAGACAGCAATCTCAGCCGCCTCGCCAACCAGTCTCTCCAGCTCAGCCCCATGTCTGCCGCCCTCTTCCATCTTCAGAATCACGCTGAGGTGCTTGGGCTTCTTCTTCAGCCCCACGACGTCGCGCTCGATGTACTCTGGTGTGCGGTGGTGGTAGAACATGACGGAGGAGACATGATAGCACACCAGGTGCCATGCCTGTCGTATCCTAATGTACAGAGAGAATATGGCGTGGATGACGGTGTAAATGAACAGGTGAAGCTTCTGACGAAGTGCGCGTCGCAGGCCAAACCGGCCGGGACGAGGAACATCTCCCTCTCGCCATTGCTGTCTCGTGTCTTCTTCGGGTGTCGGCAGGTAGTTCTGGATGCGCAAGGTGTCAGCTGATGGTCCCGCGAGGAGCTCTGGAAAGGACAGCTTTTCCACGTACGTCGATAATTTTCCTACGGTTCTCCTCGCTGATGACTCCGTTTTGGTATTTATCGTCGGTCCTGTAGGCCCTGCGATCTCTCGCGTTGAGCGCCATCTTGGAAGGAGGTTGGGTTCTCGGCGGCGCGGTCAGTCAAGAGGCGCGGTGTCGGCGGCGTGTGGAAGCTGCAGGTGGGATGACGGGCGTAAATCTGTTGAGGGAGAGAGAGAAAAGTCGAGGTTCGTTCGGCCGGCGCAGGAGTCCGCGATGCGCTGATATCAGGCGTATATGTGGTCACTCTGGGGTCGTACGCGGCGTGTATGCGCAGTTTGCTGTTCGCTCTTGGCGGGAGGATGACGACGTCTCGGGGCGAGGAAACTTGTTGAAGCTGGCTAAGTCGGTCTTGTCGGCAGGTCCACGGCAGCTGCCATGGATTTCCAGACGTACACGGTAATACGACATTGGTTGGGCTGGTGGATTCCTAGTGGATGCTGCGCCGCTACGTCCAGCAAAGCTCCCTGTGGCTGAGGGCTCAGCTGAGCTGTGCTGTCCCGATCTTGCACTTTTGGTGGGCTCCGGCCAGGGAGACTGGCGGCCGGAGATACGTACCCGACCTGCCCTGCATTTGACCATCTTGGCCACCCGCTGGCAGCCGAGGGCACGGGCTCCACCCGCGACAAATTGGGCAGACTTTCGGGGCGCTCGACCTGACATGTCACGGCATCCCCGTCCGGGCCATCGGTTCTCCTGCCAAGGTTCAATTTGACTTCCGTCAGATGATGGAGCAAGTTATCTTCGAATTCTCATAACTCATGATCTACCTGAATCGTAGTCTGTTCCCTTGCTAATTCTCGCGTCGTCTCACGAGCTCATTCGTTGCCATTTCATTCGTCTCGTTGGGAACCATGGCCTCCTAGGATGTCATCACGTCGACATCATCCTCACTGAGCCGCCTTCTTTCCCATCAAGCAGTCAATCTCCTTTCCACCATTCGAGCAGCCAGGGACGTTGTAGTGCACTCCCTCGTATCCCTCATCGTCCGAGTAGGAAACCGGAGTCATGGTTCCAAAATCGTACTGGAAATCGAGTCTGTATCCCTCCTCCGTCAGAAGCATCTCGGTCTTGTCCTTCTCCTTGTTCACGTCGCGGTCCAAGCGGCCCGTCTTGTCGATGATCTCTCCATTCGTGGCCTCCATGGCGCCCAGAGCAGTCATGCGGGGGAAGGCTTGCTTGAGGCGGGCTTCCTCACCCCGGGGCTGGTCGCGGCGCAGCTGCCACTCCTGAGCGCCGTACTTGGCTGCGGTCTCAACCCAGGTCTCGCTAGTCTTCTCGTGCTGGTTCATGGCCTTCTCAAACTTGTTGAACTGACGCTTGATGACACCCTCCTCGCTGTCGTGGGGGACGATCCAATCAGCATTGGCGAAGATGGAGTACACCAGCTTCTTGAGGCCGCTCTCGTAGTTGTCCTCGGATCCGTTGCGCAGCTTGCCGTAGATAGCAACCCACTTCAGCAGAGCGCTCATGAGGCTGCTGTCAAGGTCGAAGCTCTTGGGGCACTCGCTGAGGATGACAGACACGCGCTGGATGAGAACACCGGTCAGACCGGGAAGGGACTCTCTCTTGTGGTGCTGCTTCCAGTCCTGTAGACATGAAAATATTAGTAAAGTGCATGCTATTAGGATTGCGGCGACTCACGAAGAACTCATCAACTGCTTTGTTCGCCTGAAAGAGGCTGAGCTGCTTCTTCGACATCAGAAGACTGATGTTTGGGTTATCACCGCCTGCCATTTTGTTATTGAGGTTGCGTTACCGCACCACAAAACTTCTGTGAGGCAGGAAGATGTTATGAGTGGAAGGCGAGGAAAATAAGAGGACTGTGATAGAAGGAGTAATTGAAACAGGCTTAGAGCGTGGTTTGTGAAGAAGGGGCCTGACTGTCAGAGGCAGTGAGACTTTTTGTTGTGAAAAAGGGAAGTTTGTTGACGCGGCAAGCCCGAGTTGCCTTTGAATACCTTTTTTGAGGCAGGTAAGGTCAGTAGGTAGTTCAAAAACAAGACGAGTGCGGAAGCTTGAAGGCGGAAGGAGAGAGCAAAGCTGCCTTGGGCGGGTCCAGGTTTACGCACTACCTTAGGGCAAGATGAAAGGAAAGAGTAAGAAGGAGTTGTGAGGTAGTTGTCAAAGGAGGCAAGAAGCAGCCGTTCCAGTCCAGGGAGATGGGGACAGTTTGTTCCTTCCACTCCGTTAGGTATTTAGAGGAGTTTTGCTGGCCAGGCAGT
This sequence comes from Colletotrichum sp. SAR11_240, assembly GCA_025328625.1. Classification (NCBI taxonomy): domain Eukaryota; kingdom Fungi; phylum Ascomycota; class Sordariomycetes; order Glomerellales; family Glomerellaceae; genus Colletotrichum; species Colletotrichum sp. SAR11_240. Next base: position 28,349 of record JAKMXA010000432.1, read on the forward strand.
ATCAATTCTGCATATGATCCGTATCCTACACCTTTCCTATCCTCGCTTTGATAGTCGCCGTCGTCGTCCATCGTCGTCCATCGTCGTCCCTCGTCGTCCATCGTCGCCATCCATCGTCGTCGTCCATCGTCATCGTCCCTCGTCGCCGTTATTATCGCTATCCCTATCGTCCTCTACTATTCTCATCCTCGTCTAAGTATTGAGTAATAAGGAACACTGCCCACATACCGATCCCTGCGAGGTCGAATTGAGTCGCAGTCTTAAGTCTCCCCATTTTAGACAGTAATCAGGGCTGTAACCGTTGCTGACAGTCAAATCGCCAGACCGACAGCCAAAGGCGTACATGGCGACGACCGACAGAATTCGTGACACGGCAACGTCCTAGGATGTCGTGCCGTTTTCTATGGCGTCCTCTATCATCTTCTCTGCCATCTTCTTGACGAGTCCTGCCTTAATCCATTGTCGCTGCCGCTTCTCCTCGGTTGTCAGAAGCCCCTCGAGTAAGAGGCCGTCCATGAGAGAGCCTGTGACATATTAGCATCTCCTGGCAGTGAGAGCGTTGCACCACCTACCGAGTCGCAATCGATATGTTTCTGGGAATTGGAACGCCGGGTGACGAAAGGTTAGGTTTCGGAGCACTACTCCAGCCGCATGCTTGTAATAACGATAGGATATTTTCTCGCCGTCTCGTTCCTCCATAAAGTCGTACATAGTCGCAAAGAACATCAGGACATCCTCTGAAGTGGGGACCATTTCGGCGCTGGACACGAAGGGTCAATGGAATGACGGTGCCAAGCAAATGTGCAAGTACTAACTGCTCAGGAAATGCATCACTCATATATGATTGAAAACGGTAGTCCCAGAGAGACCGTGTCTCAGCAACTCCTGGCGTCAGAGAGGTTGAGGGAGAGAGTTCGGTTAAGCGCTTTCGCGCACGTTCGAGAATGGTGGACATGTTCTGCTTCACGGCGTTGCGAGTCGCTGCAGCTTTGGGGTGGTTCATGCCTGCCATTCTAGGGGTTGTGTGAACGACTTCAAAAGATCCCTTCTTCTCAGATAGAATCAGACTGCCATAAGACTGTCAGACGTCCTCCATTGGGAATCATGGTGTCTTCTGTTCAACTCAACTGAATGGACGGGATGTAGGAGGGAAGGAGACAAATTTTGCATTCGGGTAGGACCTGTCATAGACATACTCGGAAAAGTTTACCGATATCATTCGGAAGGAAGTTGCGAAGGAGGGCAGGTGCACCTGAGCTGGGAAGGAAGCAACGGCTTCACTGGGAAGGCGCGAGTAAGTGCGTCAGCAGAGGTCCTTCCCACGAATACAAACCCCCCGGCCTCCAAAATAAAACGTGAAAGAAGAGCAACACGGTGGAACAGACGATATTGTCGACGAGGAGAAGCAATCCAGCGAGAGCAAGAGAGCAAATCTGAGAGATCAGCGGGTCGCCGCATCCACTGCGAAGAGACTCGTTCACTTTATCAGTGATATGGCCAAGGACTCCGGGGAGGTACAGATTCAAGTCATCCAGCGCTGCTTCTTGGGTGGTACCCTTCAGGACTTCCTATTCGAAGCCGAACCCATCTCTCACATGAGAGAGGCCGTGATGAGCAATGCGAAGCGTTAAACCGACACTGCAGCCAGGCAGTCATCAACACTCTATTCTTACTATCAGGGAAGCGAACTTCACACAGAAACGGTCGATACAGTATGCTTGCGCAACCGTTTTGCAACAATCTGAGCATCTGGTCGAGAAGAAATGAGGGAGGTTTGCAAAGTGATCACATTTCCGGGAGCAGGCAAGGGTCGTCTTGTGACGAGCGGAGAAAGTGATTTTGGCAGAGACAGCGATTCATCTTGAAGAACGGAACTTAGATACTTGCGCTAATAACAGCGTTTTCTGATCCTCGGTTTCTCAAGTCCTGGATTGAGGCTCTTTTGGCGACGTTCTGACTTACATGAGCATGATGGTGGATGCTTTGCTCATCTCTCAAGGTAACATCCAAATCGTATGCACCCAAAGAAACTACCCAGATACCAGCCAAAGATCATCAGTATTCCCTGCCTTGGGTGACTTCGTGCGTCATGTCCGGCGTAGAGACACCAAGAAAACATGAGCCTCGACGTCAGAGAGACCTGACATCTTCAATGACGATTATCCCCAAAGGGTCTCATTCACATCACACAGAACAACCTACCCCGAGTGCCCTTCACACGCTCCTCTCCACATACACCCGCCACTACTATACCTTGACGATTGAAAAAGTCTCACATTCCACAGCCCCCAGGAACTTACACCATAACCAGAAAAGACATGAACAGATAGACAGCACAGAGACCAGGCACATGCTTCAGGCTGAGTTCCTCTGAAATTGCAATTTGCAATCATGGCTACTTCCCTGGTCCATGTGATCAGTAATTTGTTGTCTGACTAGCCGGGAGCTCCGGCCCTAAAATTCTTGTGTTTCTACACGGCTCAAGAAGACAGCTTTGAGGAATGAATGAACGACGATGCCAATAAGCATCGAGACTCGTCTTCAGCCTATCTCTGTATATCCACTAGTTCCCATGCTTATGGAGGGTTGATGTTTGCATCTAGGGCGGTGTCTCCGACAGAGTGGAGGCATCACTGCGCTGGGTCAAAGGGCACAAGTACGTTCTCCCTTCATGATGCTTGGGTCTCCACACTAACGGCGATTCAGATATGACACCCATGTACAGAAACTAGTGTTCGCTCAACAAGGAGATGAGAACGCTGCAGTTGATCCGATCAGATGGATTCTGACCCTTGGCCTGCGCACCAGACAGGTCATTGAGAAGTCCTGGGATGAGCTCGTCCATTCGTGTCAGAACAGCTACACTGGCGAAGTCAAGTGGCAGAACCCTACGTGGCCAGTCTTTGGACAGCACACCCACGCTGGCGGCAGAATCAATTTCAGTAAACCTGCCACCAACGACTTAATGAACAGAACCATCAAGCAAGCAGCCAACTTAGTTGGAATGCTTCACCTACCATCGCCTCACGACATACGGCGAGGCGCAGCTGCGGACCTAGCTCGAATCGATGTAAGTCGTCGAGCATCTACTCGACTGGTAAACCGTCAAATAAACGAAGATACCGGCCTACCCCTCTAGTCAGACACGTAATCAGTTACATGGCAAGATACGAGACGATGTGTTCCTGCTGGAGTTCCTTTAGCTTGTTTTCCTCGACGCATGCCCTCACAGTTGGTCTCTGGGTACTAGCCAAAGGGAGTCCAGGCCTCACGCAGCCGTTCCAGATGTCCGAGACGGACCAAGTGACGGCACGAGGCCCCGTTGTTCCGGGTTTTGAGGGTGTCGGTGACGGCGTGGTGCTGTGGGGCGGCAGCACGGAGAGAGGAGCCCGCTGGCCAAGACACCGGTGGCGGTGGTTGTCGGGAAGGACAGGAAGAAGTAGTCTTCTATGTAGTTCTGTACTGTTGTGTACGGGGGTCACGATCTCATCAATCTCATGTTTTTGTGGCGCTTGCTTGGGCGTGGGATTGAAGGCTGCGACTGTGGCGATCATGGCTCACTGCTGGGAGTGTGTCATCATCATCAATTTATGTGCGGGTTATCCGAACTTATCGCTTAGTCTCAATTAGCTCGTCCTTAGGGTTCTAGAACAAGATGTTGCTTGGCATTGCCTTGTGTAAACGAGGACACAGTCAACACCGTCATGTGGAGGGGCGGCGGTGCACGACGACGACGACGACAACAACAACAGCGAAAGCGACAGCGCTAACAGACAATAAAGATAGCAACAACAAGAGACATTCAAGACAACAGCAACGCCAACAGCAGAAACGTCGGCAGAAACAAGACGAAAAACATCAAACATCGGGTATGATTCTCGAAACATCGCCGCCGACCTCAATTCCGATCTCAAGCATTCTCAAACAGTGAGTACGCCACAGTCTCTTTCAGCGATGTTTATCTAGATGTTCTCGCGCAATCCCAGACCCACAGGCACACTTGGCTGTTGTCGAGATATTACGAGCGGCCAAATGCGGCTTCTCACCATCAAGCACCGTGAATCTCAATGATGATCAGCGGTCGCTTGTCGGGCCAAACCTGTGTGATCACTTGTTCCATCGACAAGGTAGCTAATTCGATGTTTTCTCTTGATATCCACCGAATTCGACGCTCGTATAGAATTGCTGTGTCCCGTCGGCGCCTGGCCAAAGAGGTTCTGTATGCGGTCAATTTCTGACTTCAGTCAAGCCACGACCTTCTCAGCCACCCCACCACATCTTCCCTTGACCAAACGCCATCGCGGTGAGCTCGGTGAAAAAGGCGGCTGTCAAATATCGAATCTTCCTCTCAAGGTATGCTTAATTGCAATAACCATTCATGCCCTTCACCTGGCTCGTTCAATATTCTTCGTAAGCCATTTCTCCATAGACCTCAATGGAACAGCCTGTTTGCAAGGTGCCGAAGACAATCAGTGGACGTGAAAACACGCTCGAGCCAATGGTATGACCGCTGTTGAGCCATACCCTGTCAGGAATGTGGAAAGTTTAGGTAACACGACCGGACCATGGCCGAGCCCCAAGACAGCCGCATGAACAAAAACCACTTTGATTGGATGTTTCCAGGGCTCATTTCCTTTTGTTCCCACTCGGTCGAAAGACCCTCCGGGTCTCGGCTGAGTCAGTTCGTCCCAAATTCTGCCACACGAGTGATCTGTCCCCCGCGACACCGCCCACCACAACTCTATATAAACCGCGTCTGTCTCTGCATCTTCCTCTTCTTTTTCTTTTCTTCTTTAGCTCTCTTTGTAAGTCTTTGGATTCAATGCCTCCTCGAATAACACGATTTGCTAACAAATCTCTTCACAGGCCTTTTGGCTTAGATCAAGTGTAGTATCTGTTCTTTTCAGTTTAATCTCTGAAAGGTCTCTAAGGAGACCAATCGTGATTATTCTTATTTTTGGCTTAAGGGAAGAGTCCTCTGTGCTTGCACATGACTCATCCCACAGTGTCCCTGGTATTACACTGCCTCCAGGCGACGCGAACTTCTTTTTTTCATTGTATGCTCTGGCTTGCCCAGGGGTATGAAGAAGAAACCTTCACACTTCCCTACACAAACGTTGACAACTGTCAGCAGCTGCCATGCACAGGCCATGCTCGAATACGCCAAGCGTTGGTAACAGTTAAACAATGGCATCAAAGAAGACGTTGCCCACAGGTCTATGTATGAGTCTGTCTACGTGGTGAACATAATCTTCCATGTTCATATCCGACCTATGGTCGTAATGAGAAAGATTGGATGGATGGATGGGCTGTGTTACACCAACTTGGTTCCAAGTCAGCACCGAGATGTAAGATAACGAAGGCTGGCCATGCTATGCCGGCGCTTTAGGACAGCTTGCCAAATTCGGTAACCTTGCTGGAGAAGGCATCTTCTCTTATCTTCTCATCTGGCGAGATGACCTGTACGGTGCTAGCTAGGCAGCTGCTATGGAACTTGGGACGTGGCTAGATAAGTAGGCTACGATAGATAGAACTTGAGTCTCAGAAAGCCAGATGTTTATCATTCAACTTGCGGGCAAGTTGCGAGTGATGATCTTCGAGTCGACGACTAGCCTTGAACGATTTTAAAAGCCTGAGAACCACATCTGCCTGCCGAATTGCCATCCATGGTCAGTGTCTCTGTACCCGTGCTTATTTTCGAGTGCTACCACTCATCGCCGCCAGGGTCCCCACGGCATCTACAGACGCCTCTTTCGCCAGGCGGAAGACCTTTTGGTGTATCTCGACACTGCTTCGGAGGTGATCCCCGGCGTGATGTTCCTGCCATTGCTCCTCCTCGGCGAGATCATAATCATCATTGGCGTCTTGATCATTTTGCCGATGATTCAAGTCACGAAGAGCATCTACTCAGCACCCTTCTTTGTCCTTTGCGTATTGTCAAAAGCCGTCAGCCTTTTTTCTCGATTGCTTCTGCTACTGAGAAGCATCGCAGCTCAGGTTGTCCGGACACGAGTTGACATAAATGGTGCATTCCATCGAGTCGACATCCATGCTGGCATCTCTTCGGTCCCGAAAAAGTTCCGATACGCCCTGCCGCCGCCGTTTGTCCCATTCCGGTTGTTCTTTCGGCGAATGCCGTTGCAAGTCTCGGGGCGCGAGATGGACGTGGAGGCAGTGCGCGGGCATCATGACGGCCGCATGCAGAAGAAAGAAGTCGTACTGCAACGAGGCGGGAAAGAGTAGAAAATTTGAGCATCATCATACTGTCGCAAGAGATGCGCAGAAGACTTCGCCTGCCGAGCACTCCCGGCCACTGCAAGTAGGGCCAGACCCGCAACGCCGAAGGGCGCCGCTCATGGTTCGGACAAAATGGGGTCGGCCCGGTCCGGACGCCGTCCCTACGCCGACAATCTCCGGGGAATGCTCCTCGTTCTCGCTTAGGAGCTCAATCCAGCTGCCTCTTTCCCGCAGGAGAGCGATCGATCCAGACCGTTCCAACGCATCACCGTTGCATCTTTAGCGTCCCCGAATCCCACGCTCGCTTACACCCACGGAGCCCCCAATATCGTTGTCAAATTCGAAAATTATGGCCCAATTCTCCAGTGATCGTGCCTTAGGTGATGATTACCATCTCATGGAATCGTCATAGACTTTACTGCTGCCTGGCTTGGCCGGTTCTGGGTGCGCTCTTTGCCATGTTACATTAGACTTTCGCACCAGTCAGAGATCGAGTTTCCCGCGTACCCATGTCCGGTCTCCCTTCACTTGGCACAGCTGCTAAGGGGGGCAGTGCCCGTCTTCCCGCCAGACACTCTAATTGCACTGCGAATCCTACGAATAGCCTTTCCCGAGCTGCCCTTTCCCAACGGCCTTCTTCTTTCCCTTATCGTAGATCAGAGTTTATATCTGGAACATGAGGTTTAATTCTGCCCAGGTGACGCTTTCTCTGCCCGTTTGATGTTACGCGGAAACGTTGATGTGAGGGGGGAAGTTTAGGCAACAGCAAATTGACGGAGAAATTCATCACAACAGCCGCTGCGAGTTCATCTCATTCTTGTTGAAAAACACATTTGATCTGTCATTTTTTTTCTGGTTGCGAGTGGGTTAGATAAGGGACCGTTGTCTTCCGCACTTCCACTTCAGGACATACGAGAGATCCGTCGATGAACTCTGGTTTGTCCACCCCCGTCTCACAACCAACAAGACGAAACCGCAACCGGGTCGCTGGGACGCCGCCGGCTTACAAGCGCATTCTCGCACCAGACTCTCAGCCCTACGATCAGACCAATCAGCCCTATGACGATCCGTCCGGGCCCGGAAGTGCTCACCTTCGCGCTCGAGGACTGGCCGCGCAAGGACGGGCCCAGCACCCGGGCCAGCAAGCCTAAGGTGCGGACTGGGTGTGTTACTTGCAAGTATGTAGTCATTCTTCACACTGAGACATGTTCTTTTCGATGTTGACGTTTCTGGCAGACGCCGCAGGGTAAAATGTGACGAAGCGAAGCCGACGTGCCATAACTGCATCAAGCGCAAGGTCCCGTGTGAGGGCTACATCACGGAGCCGCGGGCATCGAAGACGCCCCCGAAGCAGGCAGCGCGGTCTCCGAGGGGCAGCGTGGTGGCCATCTCGCCGCGGGTGGTCGAGCCGAGCTACGAGGGCCTCGTGTTCACCAGCCAGTTGCAGCGGGACCATTTTGACCACTGGCTGTGGTTCGCGGGCGACACGCTGGTGTTCCCGTCGGAGCTGATCACGGAGACGATACCACAGCTCGCGCGGTCCGACGCCGGCGTGAGGAATGCGGCGTTTGCGATTGGCGCTGCGTCGTTAGGGAGTTTCACGAGGGAGCAGCGGCTCAGGGGAAAGGGGCCGTATTATCCTGATGCGCTGAGGTACTATAACCGCGCGTTGCAGCACACGGCGGCATCAGCTACTACTGAAGACTCGTTCCCGAAGGTGCTCATGACGTGTCTTTTGTTCTTCATGTTTGAGGCGTTGCAAGGGGACAGGAAGGCGGCGCTGATTCACTTGAATCACGGATGTCACATTCTTGATCAGTATGAGCGGCGGGTCGGGCGGAAGAGGACGCCGCTGCTTGAGGCGATAGTTGCGAACTTCCAACGCCTTACGATGCAGTCGTGGAGTCATGGAGGAGATCATCCCGCCGAGACTGAAGAGCATGTGCCGTGGTGCTGTCGAGGGAGGATGAAGCGGTATGCTGTGGACGAGATGCCGGAGGTGTTTGATACCCTCGACGAGGCACATCGCTGGTGGGAGATTACGCAGCACCATGTTGTGCATCATGCGCCACTACTGATTGGGTTCAGGGTCGAAGGGACGGGGAACAAGTCGCCGGCAGCGTATCCCTCGACACAGAGCTTGCCGATATCTACTGAGAAGGTCAAGGAGCACATGAAATTCATTGAGCGCTGGCGAGCGAGGTTCTTGCCCTTAGTGGAGTCGACGGGAAAGCACGCCAAAGACCAAGAAGATCGGGAGCGGCTGAAGACCCTCGGTCTGAGGATACATTCTACGTATCTGTCCGTACCAACAAAAACAGCAAATTACACGGACTGGGAAGCACTCGTATCCTTGACGCCCGCGTTCAGGGAGGTTGTCACGCTCAGCGAGAAGTTTCTCACAATTCAACAGCGGCACGCGAAGATGGGCGAGGTGTTCACAATGAACAGCATCAGTCCCACATGGCCCCTCGGCGCGGCAGCCATCCTGTGTGCCGATGACAGCGTGAAGGCGGACGCGATGAGGCTGCTGCGCAGGTTCCCCCGCCGCGATGGGCTTTGGGATACGTGTACGTATGTCACGATGCTGGAGGGCGTCAATCGGGCAAAGGAGACGCTTCGGAGCCGTACTGGGGAGAGCAGCGATGGGGATCACATATTCAGCTACGAGGTTGTGTACGATGAGAAGTCCATCTCGTGGGTCAAGGCCGTGGAGGATCCGGCGGTCGTCGGAAGGGAAGCGTTGGAGTACAAGATCGAGATGCCGTGAGCTTTTGAGAAGAAGTTTTCAAGCAGGGCAGTGTCCACCGCACACGCGTGCAATCTGTATATCGCCTCTGATCGCATAAACATTTATCGCCGCTGTCATCTATCGTCGTCGTCGTTACTATCGCTCTGTCTTTCTCCACTACTATTATCCTTATAGAAGTATCAAGTACGCCACTAGAGGTACATGGGACACTGCCTTGCTAGCAAAGCTCTTTTGGAAAGACCGAGGCATGGAAGGGATCATTGTCAGTCAGTTGGCCTAGGCAAGAGGACGGCCTTGATATGGCTAGGCGCATGGGAGGAACGCCTAGTGGATGATAGTTGCCAGGGAAGAAAGGGGCGATATCGAATGAGCCATTGACTCTTTCCGCACTTGGCCTTGTTTCCATGTCATGTAAGTCACAGTTTCCTACAAAACTACAAGGTACAAGGTAGGAAGAGCAACGGCGGAGACGGGCAGGAACTCTCAGACGGCAATTTCGAGGAAGCAAGGCGACAAGAAGCAGCCGAAAGAGTAGCGGGAAGGAGTGAGCGTGGATAAACCAGACCACAAGCACAGCAACAGGAAGTGCCTGCCGACAGGGGAAGGCGGGAAGAACATCGACAGGAAGCAACAACGAGGGATGGCGGAAGGCACGATGTCAGGAAAGAGCAGCAAGTGAGCGACCATAAATAACGCGGACCTGACGACGTCCGTCTCCTGGAACCTTGTCCCAACATCATCACCATTCTCAGCACCGCCAGCTTCTATTAGCATTCAACCAGACACAATCACACCACATCATCAGCTCTTCTCTTTTGGATTACTACACTCATCATCAATCGTCCCACGTCAGTCATGGCAGACAATCAAGACACGGTTGCGGCAAGCAATCAAAACGCAGCTGCGGCAAGCAATCAAAACGCAGCTGCGGCAAGCAACCGAGACGTGGTTGTGACAAGCAATCAAGCTGCGGCTGCGGCAAGCAATCGAGACGCGGCTACGACAAGCAACCAAGACCACAATCCACCTACTACTCCAACGGCTGCAACATCTACAACGGCTGCAACACCTACAACGGCTGCAACACCTGTCACGCCTGTCACGCCTGTCACGCCTGTTACTCCTGTTGGGCCTGTCGAGCCTGTCAAGCCTGTCGAGCCTGTCAAGCCTGTCGAGCCTGCGAAATCTGCAGTATTTGCACCAAGACCCGACAATTCTAGGTCGTTTAGCCTGTATATCCCATTCAACATCGGGTTTTGGTTCCGTTGTCACTATTGGAGCACCCGGGCGAGAATGTCGTCGAAGTCGAAGTCGAATTTCCTGACCAAATTCGAATCTGGCGATGATCGTGCCGATGCCGCGTTTCGAATGGATTGCATTGAGACAAACGATAATCTGCGCCGCATAGTCGTCAGAGAATACTACCAAGAGTGTACGAGGAAAAATCCGACCATCAAAGACCTGAAGATTGCTTTGATACGGGTATGCCAGAAGGAGAACGAGTCCACGGATGAGACTATCGCACGCTTTCGCGCCCGCTGGCCATGGTCCTCGGAAGCCGACCCAGACCCAAATGACCGAATGATCAACGGCGTATGGCAGGATGGCACATACGTCTTACCCGACATAATACCTGTATCAATTTTGAAAGTTACAAAGCCTGACGTCACTCATTCCGAGTAGCGATACGACCACAACGGCAACCTCTACCACCAGCAAAGATGTCGGCGGTCACACAAAGTTGCTGGCCTATCGTCGAATGTCGAGTGCACGCGGAGTGCTTTCAGATGTGTTATTGGGAACACACGCAGAAACGGACGGCTGTTCTTGATGCTCCCAGCCTCTGATATGGGCTGCCCCATCAGCGAAGATGCGACATGAAACCAATTTCTTGGTGAGTACCGCATGGGAACTTTGACGTCAACACTCTGAGCTGACCCTTTGATGCAGAGCAAATAGTCTCCCGGGCGTGGCCGAGGGGTCGTTGCGAAGGATGGTCGTCGCGGTTTATCATGGAAGTACGGATCATCTCTATATCAGGACTTGTCAGATAGCGAATACAACAGCGTGTCATACGAGCATTCCTTGGTGATTCAAAGTTTGTGATCTCAACTGCCACCGATCATCGGGCAGCCTGGCCAGGGGACTTCCATCATTTCCCCCGCTGTCCTGGTCGTCGACTCACGTCTCGGTTATATCTCGATTTGTGACAGTCGACGGCCTCCTCAGACAACGGAGAGTCTCCCGGCAGTAAGCATACGCGCCCTCCACAGGGCTTCACCCAAGCTTCCACGCAATCCATGCCATCCGAACCCCGTACCATCACGACATGCTTAAAAAACAACACACAAGGTCGAATTAGAAGAATGGGCCCTGGACCACGCCAAGCCACGGGGCAGAAACATCAGCAGAGGACCCGATGAGGTCCACATCGACGGCAACGGTAGCGACAGCCGGCCCCAGCCATGCGGGCTGAGCTTGATCTTACGCGGCTCTCCAGAGGTGGTCCCAACGGGGAAGGCTCCCCCTCCAGCCCGAGAAGAGAGACCGCTTAATTTTCCTGTGTCTAGGCGGCTATGTTTCTTGTATACTTGGTGACTTTGACGGGGATGATGATGGAAGACGGTGGACGACGACGATGATGGATGGCGACGATGATGGACGACGACGATGATGGACGACGACGACGGTAAGGAAGAGTATAGCCACAGGCAAAGTAGTCACTCTAGCACAGGGAAAACAGGCGGTATCCGAGAAGAGGAAGCTCGGCCCCGAGGGGTGTTGGACTAGCAGTTTTTACTCATGGGTCGCCTGGTTCTTCACCACGCTGTTACTTTTGTGCAGGGCAGGAATCTGCCAGAATCGCACGACACAGGGCCAACACGAACAGTCTACGAAGCATCGTGGGATAGAGATGCGATGCTGGCAGGAAACCCCGTTGATCGGCTCAGCCCTGCGGACGACGACGCAAGCAAACGTCGTCAGCTAGGGTGACATTTCGCTGTTGGGAATGTTCCCGTTCTGGGAGGTGGTCCGTACCGAGCTCCGGGCGGGGGCCGTTTTGGGCTCCGGGTGTGGAGTGAGATTCTTGTTTTTGGTGGGGGACACTG
>JAKMXA010000433.1:0-40291 GCA_025328625.1 Colletotrichum sp. SAR11_240
GCCTTTGGTATATGTTTTATTTTTTTGCCCCTGTTTTATACGCTGGGGGGGGTTTTGTTTAACAACTACTTTAACATTTCTCGCTTTTTTTTTTTATTATTATTAAAATATATTTTTTTTTTTTTTTTTTTTTTTTTTTTTTTTTTTTTTCTTTTTGCTCGTAAGCGAGGCAGTCAACTCAAGGCACTTGAAATTCGGTGGGACTGGCCGTATGGTAAATTGGTCATCTTGATTCTGCCTAAGTGTGTAGAGGCGAGGTGCTCTCTGTGACTGTATTTGGCAGCTGTGTTCCCACTGTATGGTGGAAGAAAGCCCTCAGAATGAAAGCGACAATTACACTAAGCTAAGCCGGGTGACTTCTCTGCAACACAGGGCATTTGTGAGGGTCTTATCTCTAGTGATACATATAAGTCGTCCCAGAGAAACGAGCAAACCTCTGCGTACTTAATCAACGAGACAGAGCGGTGAACAGGGTATTAGACGAGGCTTGTGAGAGTCACCGCTTCTGTTGGCGATTTGAAGAAGCAGAAGGTTGATATTTAAATCTGATATGCTAGACATGGCGCGAACAGAAAGACAGAACAACATGGTCAGGTAACGGTTCAGGATAGCGAAGAACTCGCGATACCGTTGACACCATCCCAGCACAAGATTTGGCGCCTGAAACGACGGCAAGATTGCATAGATCATTCGGCGGTCTAGACGCGTCAACTTGCAGATGATGTCTCCGTTCACGACCACCGTGACTTCTGCTTCCCCTCTGCGGTCCTCCAGGCGACCACCCATGTACGCCCGGTGTCATCTCTCTGTTGAATGTTAATGAGTCCCTTCATCCTGCTCGGCCGAAACAACACACGGTAAGCAGGGTTTCCCTCGCGAAATTTGAGCCCAATGGAGCACGCTCGACTTGTGTTCTTCCCACGTCTCGACTCCACGCCGCGGATATATTCTGGCGGAATGTTGCGAATGGCATGTTCTTGATAGTAAAGTACTAGAGTACCGGCATTGGCACTCCCCGCTGCGCAGAAGAGCTTATCAAACCGGGCGAACGGGACCCAGCATTCGTCATCGTCACCAATAGCATCCCTAAGATGTAGGGTTAAGCCCGAATGCTCAAAAGTAACCTCTTGTGTCACCCTGTTGTACTCATGATTGACCAGAGACTGAAAAAACTTTTCATAAAGCAGCCTGAATCGCCGGTCCAGTCGTTGATCAACAGAACCAAATATGCGTGGTCGCATTGGCCCAGGCAAAACTTTTCCAAGTCACCGCCAATGAGACTAGGCAATGGCGAGCCTGTATCTGTGTAGCCGGTCGTGTTCAGTATCTCTTCTAACCAAGACATGTCCTTGAAAATCAAGTTCCATAGCCTGCTGGGAGGGTCGATCCGCTTCGAAGGCCAACCGGCGTGGGTGTTAGAATCTTCCATCCCGGCAAACTCAGTCGAAGCCATCTCAAATGTATTGCGACGTGGAGTCTCTGTTATGTACAGTGTCAAGGATGGACCAAAGAGGCGAAGAATCCCAGAATGTATTATCATAACTGGCCTGCCTCATACTGTTCGGCTCGCTTACCCCCCTCGTACCAGTGTCACCATGGTCTGCCGGTCCTTTTGTGCCATGCAATTGGCTCTCCTCACCGTGCGCTAGATCTGTGTTACAGTACCGTACTTAGATCACAAGAATTGCCAGTAGCGAAGTCGACTCGGTCCATTTGGAAATGAGAGGCGTACTATTCCGCACTCACGGTCAATGACGTCCCAAGGCCCGGCGCAAGCCGACGCGGAGCGTGGTTAATTTTGACTTCAAAGAAATTCATAAACCTACCGTACAGTGTCCATGACTGACTGATCCCTTATGGACGGAAACCTCGGGTCTCAAACTGAGCTTGACAGACACCATGACGTGCAGCATGCGAATGGCATTGTTCAACTTGCCTGTCAAACTTGCAAGCAATGATTTGGCGCCCGGCGTCGCGGGAGCTCGCTCGGTGCACCCCCAGTGGATCCCGCCTGGGTGTGCTACCGTGTGGGGACGAGGACACGCATCAAAGAGCATCTCACACACCGCTTAATGCTTAATTGCTTCCTCGGGTCGAAATTGCATGGTGCGAGACGGTAGTCGGCCGGGCCCGGGCCCGAGGCCCGAATCCCGACCCGAATCCCGCCTTTACGTAAGGGATCGGCCACACCACTTTGTAGCCAGTCGCGCCCGGCGCTCGTAGCTAGATTAATCAAGCCACTTCACGCACATGGTAATCACCCACCTCGGCGCCGCGGCCGTGGCGGCTTAGCGTCACGTCCCGTTCTGCCGAACTGTGGACAGGGGGACGATACGGCACGTACCTTTTGGTGATGTTCTTCCGTCAGAACCGGGGGCGGTACAGGGCAATACAGACCTGTATGGTTTACCCTCCGTGCCGGCACTGTGAAGCGCCCCGCAAAACGAAGTCTACCCATGAAAATGTTAAGCAGGACTGATCCATCTACTTCGTAGAGCCCTAAGCTTGAGCGTATCCATCCCTTTGACGTCGAGATGTGACTTTTAGCGCCGTTTTGGTCCCCAGTTTTCCTCAGTTTCCTGCGCAAGTAAGCAGTCCACTGTACGCAGTATCTGATTCGCTCAAACCTGCATTCTAAAGAAATTTTGATTGGACATCAGAAACGGCGGTAAAAGTCACATCTCGACGTTTAAAGGGATAGGGTGGGAGTACTCTGTACCATGCTTACGACCTGTCTCAGGTGACATTCCACATGCTGTGTGCATACGCATGCTGACCTCTGAAGATGACATCACGCGGTACCCATCCCTAGCGGCTAGCGAGCACGAGCCCCTGTTAGCAACACCATACGCCGCACCTGGCCTCCCTGTGATAGCGGAAGCGAGCAGAGAAGACCATGCTGACGGCGCCATGTACCGCATTGTGGGCAACAAGTCAAAGACGGCCCTGCGGCAGCGCGACCCCGCAACTGGTACGCAGATTGGATTAGACCGCGCACGACGCGTCGCGTCGTGAGCAGTGCCCTTAAACCGAGGTTGGGCGCGTTACATATCGAACACAGCCCCTTGCCTTAGAGTACCAGCGTCCAATTTCGCACTGATTACTACATCGTCGCGCCGCTGCGTGCGTGACCACACGCGTATGCGAAGCACGCGCTACATGAGCCTGCCTTCAGCACGTTCGCCCCTCATGCATGCAAGCACTTGACAGCGCAATGTTGAGCTGTGGCACATTGACGTCTTCGTACATGGAGAGTGGGATAGCACTCTACATTCTCGTCCGTCTCGCGGCATTGAAGATTGCATCAATCGCGTGATGTGGCTCAGTAAGTCAAGTTTGCCAACGCCTGTGCGGCATAACCTCGCAGGTTGCCGCACTCTTCCTGCTTTCCCACGAGTACTAATCACGCTTTGCCTGGATGACACGCTCTGCGTTATCAAGCGACGAGCAACATACCAGCGCCCGGCGAGAAAAGCTCCCGTCCGGTGTCGGCCTGTACACGCAGGTTACTGTACCCATGCATCGACCCACGCAAAATTACTTCTTGCAGCGTTAATCGGCAATGCAAAAGAAGGAAGCTTCAAAGAACGAGTAGACTAAGCCGAGAAGCTGGAGATCAAGCACAGGGCGTCACATTTCGCGCTGCATGTCGTCTTTTGGCACTTTCGACTCGGAAACCAACTAGACACGCGATAGCGCCGTTTAAACTCAGGCTCTGGAGTGAACTAGCGAAGAACCGAGGCAAGCGCCAAAGGTATCACAGGTACCATAAGCTGCTTACTGCATGTTTGGAATTGCGGCTTGGGTGGGGGGACGTCTCACCAACGATGGGCGAATGCGAGAGGCAGCTGTCTTTTGCTTACGCCGATACTTATCAGCCCACGCCATCAGCTGCTTTGGGCTTCCATCACATCAGAGCTGTGGCCACTCTGGTCAATAAGCCATTCCGTGTTGCCATACCTTTGAACGCCAGTGTCTCCGTTGTCTCTCCCCGCTTTACCTCCGTTTTCCTTGGAGGGGGAACGAAGCGACTCTTCTGTACTGTCTCATTGGCCAGACATCCCCATTTCTGGAAAACTAGCATTGATCATCGAAAACGGCGATACAGTAAATTACTCTTGCGTTCACGGGAATGAAAAGATCCGGCGTGATCTCTGGCGAGGCACCCCTGCCTTGTAAATCGTGGAAACTAGACAGATAATCAAAAGAACACACAAAGCTGAGTCAGAACTGAGAAAATAAAGTGTCTCTATATGAGCTGGATATACTATAGAAAACTGTTCATTCATGATCTCGTTTCCCTCCAGGAATTTCCTGAATTGTTTACGCTCAATTCACAATCATGGATTCCATCGCGGTTGCACCTCCGGAACTATTTCGACCAGACGTCGAACGCAGGGCTGATCGGCTCTATAAGGCTCGATTCTCTCCATGTGAACGATGCCTCGATCGCATGAAAAAGTGGCAGCCTACGAAAACCGGTACCATACCGGTATGCGAGGAGGACACGGGTGGCTCAACGAAATGTACCTGGTGTCAAAAGTTCTCAGGCAAGCCATGTCTGAAGGCATTGTTCACAAGCTTTCCAGAAAAGGGATCAATGACTGACCCTGTTTCAGCCATCCGGCGCCGTTGAGGTGAGTTCTCGGGAGTTGGCGCGTGTTCTACGCTCCGTTCGCAGGGATGGCTACGATCAATGGAAGGTAGGTCGCTACCAAGCGTTGCAACATCTGATGTTGATACAAGTTTAATCGACACATAGGACAAGCTAGAAGCTGCTCAGTCAAGTGTCAAAGCAGCACTTCAGAAGAAAAGAAACCTCAAGAGAGCTCCGACAGAGAAACGAGATGCCGCTGAGGCAAGTGAAGCTTCGTCTTACAGACAGGAGAAATTGAAACTCGTGGAGCGTTCTGTATGCGCGTTCGAGGGTGTATTGCAAATCTTACAGTCACATTCAACAGCTCAACGCGATCACAACTCTGCTGTTGAAGCCCGACAGACCGAGATCAGTACATACTTAGAAACCCTTGTAACGTTGCAAAAGGAGCACCTCGAAATGTACTCCAAAATTGTATGTCAGAACTTCCTCAACGTGGCCGTGTTTTGCGTTTTACTGAAGATACTACAGAACGAACAGTCACTCCGGGAAGAAGATGCGGATGAGTACGACGCTGAACATGACGGTTGAAGAATGAGGTGGGCAAAAGAGGAGAGGTATTGCAGATAATGTAGACCGTCATAAGAAGCACTTGTACCATTGATCTCGAGGTTGGCTAACACAATGGATTTTGAATTACGTGCCTTGCTCGAGGGCTGAATTCCAGGATTAAAACACGTGAAGTCCTGTGGATTCGAGATTCTGCCCTGGCTGAGAGCCTTTCGTGCTGATGTATGAAGATAAACTTACAATAGCTGTTCATAACCTGTCGGGGTCAAATAAACGAGCTCTCACATGAGGTTGATGACCTCCAGAGAACCGAGGCACCTGCTTTGGTAAAGTGACACTCCCATGACACGATTATGGCCTGATGAGAGACCATCGCAACCGGAGGTGTGAGCGTGCAGTTGTTTTGTTCAAGCTGGCGGCCTGCTTTGGCTGTTTATGCCCGTCAAGCACAACTGCATCCGAGATTCCGAGAACACATACGTTTAACCGGATCGGGAGAGTTGAGAAACACATGTATGGCTTCGTCAACACAGACTTAGGCTCACTAGAGATGAAATAACCCTCGACCAGACCACAGGTTCGGCATCAAGCATCGGATGAGGCGACACGTTTTCCGTCGAGTCGGGGAAAGACATCCTTTATCGCCCGAACCTCATCCGGCGATCCACCGGCTTCCGGCACCCTGCACGTCGCCACACTACCCGTTCTCATCGTTGCCCAGAAGTGGGGGCCGACAAGATACTTAATCTTCATGGGCCAAGGCATGATCATGCTACATTCGGTGTGAACAGTTGGACGACCTCACCAGCGATGTCTACGCATCCAATAACTCGATCAGACACCTCGGACGTCAGCACTTGTGCTGCACAGGTTTTATAACAAAACACTTCAGCACAAGACGCAACTTCAGAATCTTACTGCCGTAAAGTATGGCATCGTGTTGAGAGACCCATGGCACCGGGAACATGGCTATAAAAACAAGACACCAGATTTTTTGTGGATGGCAGTGAGGGTATGACACGTGGGTAGACATGCGCGCACTTGCCTCGGCACGAGCGCACGAGATTGTAGGTATGCGAATACGAATCGTGACTCTGTGAAATGTGGTCAATTATGGCTTTGCAATGCCTCCCCCGCTGGAATGGACTCAAGGGACAAACGGACATGGCTGAGCTAGCAGTTCTTGGTCAGCTGTGACGAGACTCCAAATCTAGCCACAAGCACCCTTGTCAGAGTTGCAGGTCTGTTGAGGGACTCTCGAACAGTAGATCAGACAAAGATATCATGCTCATCTAAGTATGAGCTTAGTCCCTCCGAACTCCGTTTTCTCTGCGGACAAATGAAAACAGCGCAGTTCTTGGTGCATGTGCGTGGCCCTTGGTCAACGTTACGCCAGAGGAGCAGGAAGCAGGAAGAAGGTAAGTGCGGAAGGTGGCGACAGTGACAGCCCCGGCCCCAGCCCGGCCTGCGGGCTTTCGCTCCGAGAGTCGTGCTGATAGCCTCGATAATCGACGATCGTTTGCTTCCGACTAAGCACCAAGATACTGCAATACCTCCGGTGGCAAGTTGTAGCCAGCTGATACCGCTTCAAGGTCGAGACGGCGGACTTCGGTGCCAATTTCAGTCAATACCGCCACGCATGGCACACAGGCTTGCAATGGCCCCGTCTCCAATCCCAGTGAGGCTCATGTCCAGTCCAAGATCGAGGAGATGCTGCACGCAAGGCGATTCGCCGTTTGCCACGTTATAGGTGAGTATAGTTTGCCAACCTCAACGATCGCACACCGATTGCACCGGGCCAAGCGAAAGGATCGAATTGTGATGAGACCACGTCTCAATTATGAATCGAGAGGCTGAGTATATGAAGGTTCTTCTTATTCAGAACCCAAAAGAGAAAAGGGTTCTAAGCATATGCCGGGCTACCATTTGAAATCGATGTCGCCCACGTTCATCCTTACTGTGGGATCTTTGTCACGCAGTATCTCAATGTCGATTTCCCATGAGTTCGTCCGATCTGATGGTCCCTGTATGCTGGATGCAATATCTCCCATCATTTGCCGCTTCATCTCGCGGAACTCATCCTCTCCTTCACGCCCCACCTCATACCGAAAATGTGCGTTATATCCGCGAACGGCGAAACGCCAGCTCTCGATGCGAGGCGCCTCATCATGCAGGGGAAATCCATCTGCCAGCTCTTGCTCCAGCTCTTCCGCTACCATGGAGAGCGACTTTTCTGCGAAAGAACCTCTAGGTGTCCAAGTCTTCCTCAAATGCTTTGGGTAATGCACCAAAACACTGTATTTGAAGCGAACTTGCACCTTAGATTCTGATTGTGGTTGAAGTACGCCATCTAATCCTGGTCCGCTTCGTGACGGCTCGACACCGACTAATCTACCACCCGTAGTTGGCAGGTGCGCAGAACTTGGCGTTTTCTGCGCCTCTGCGACTGAACATCGGATGTTCGTGACAGTCTCCGGGTCCACATCCATGTTCGCGAACGGCGCGCCTGTGAACACGCGAATGGTATCAGCTGCCAAGGTCGATGAATGGTTCCGGACGGCTGATCCTCCAGCTTCAAAGCTTGGCAAGAATGCGTGCCCATTCACGTTGCCAGAGTCGACCTCGGTAGAAGAATTGACTGAGTATTGATTGGCAGCTGTCGACATTTCGACGCCAACGGTTTCGCTGTTGTGCTCTTGCGTTCGAGTGGATGGACGTTGGGGTAAACCGCCGACAGCTGTAACCTCATAATCATCCCACTCAGCGCAACTTCTGGGTGACGTCTGGCTCGTTTCCTCCGCCACGTGGAGCCGCATCCGTTTTGCGGGCGATAAGGCGCGGACAGAGAGTGCACCTCGCCTTCGGGTCGGCTTCGTCGTATTTCCCATTCCAGAACAAGAGATAAAGATGTCACCGCGTGTACTAGCAACGTGTATTGTGTCGGACGGCTCAGCTCCAGTGCCGCTGTCTTCTTGGGTCCTCTTTCGCCCCGGCTTGGGGCGATATTTTCGGTTCCTATGCGCTTGAGAATTTATCAGATAAAACAACTCTGTTATCAAGCTGATGGTCCTTGACAATGCTTAGTATGTTGCTTTTCGCAAAGAAGACCGTTACTTACTTGTCTTTGTCAGCCATTGACTTCATGTCGGGCCAATATTGCCTGCGGTTTTCGTCAAAAAACATCTTGCCCATCTTTAGGAGCAATTCCTGGTGTTTCTCAAAGTCCCAATTGATGAGATCGGAGCCTCGGAGACCATCGTGTTCAAATGTTGATCGGAAATAATTCATGCCAGCTTTGAGCCTCTTATGCTGCTCGTGGTTTGTGCCATACCCAAGTAGGCAAAAAAGTTTTCCAACGCCGGGAATTGACGAAGCTCTCATAGCAAAAACGTCCATCTTGAATGCTTAGTACTGGACACGGGTCGATATTCGTAGGTGCAAGACAAGCTCGAAGGCAAGATGAAGTCGGGACGTTGGGTAGAGAAAATTCCAGGTTTTCACACCTGTGCGTACGCCGGCCTTATATAGGAATATGCCTCGCCCAAGCTAGACCCAGATTGACCGCAGCTACAGGCTGTCAGCCCGACCCAGGGGGTCACGTAAAAGTGAATCGAACCCCAGTCTATCGCAACCGAACCAGACGCCGGGCTGGTCCAGAAGTAGCAGCGCCACCGCGACTAGGGGACCGGTCGCCATCCCAATCAGCTGGCCATGAGGCAATTTCAGAACAGCTGTGAGAACAGCCGAATATTGCAATCGGCCGGGTTCGCTCGAAGCCCCTTTTTGTATGACTCGATCATGTCGATCGGCTGACGAACAATGGACGGACAGTCTGGGGTTGCTCGAAATGAGGGTCAGACTGGTTATTCAAGAGCAGCGTATCGCGCTTGCCTGGTCTTGCGGGACGTTTAGCATTCTTCCTCCTCGGCGCGATTTCGAGGAGACCTTGTGACTAACCATTGCAGAGTGCCTTTCTTTCGAATCCACGGTACAAACCTCTACATTTGTTCAGTCGACAATAGAGGCACAACATAAGCTCGAAAAGACCACCACAGAAGGTCCTTGCGAGAAAAGCCCTGCTGAAACAAGGGTCACAAAGCTCAGCCAGAGACGTGGGTCTTGCAGACGACTTCCTGCTTCCAACAATGTTCAGTCGTTTGAATCAAACCATCTCTCCCGTCTCTATCCGACGGACGTATCGAGATGTATCACGTTAGCCTTATGCTCTATCCGTTGGACGGCCATCGCCTCTCCGAGAGATCATGCGTAGAAATGCCAGGGTGCGGCATGTCCGTTCGTTGGGTCGTAATTGGAAACCAGCTGGGCCACCTAGAGGCACACCTGCCGTCCTGGTAGGACTGAGGCAAAGCAGCTATTCATGGAAATGAAACGCGGCAGCTCCAACAGAAGTGTACAGCTGATTGCAACACAGCCCGGCCCCTTAGCATCTGCCTTCCTGCTCAGCCACTCAATCACGCAGACGCGGCGCAGAAGCCTCTTTGAGTTTCTCGTCCAGATTATCAGCCCAGGGCACGCTCAGGGCGTCCTCGCCGCCTATTCCGTCATGAATAAGGCCTGTCATGACGATGTCTCCGAGTCCATAGTTTCCAAAACGAGGATGGTGGAAATCCGCCATCTGAAGGAGACGTGAGGAAACGAGAAAAGGCTTAGTCGTGGTGTAAGAGAACTCAGTAGTCCATGGCAAGACTGCGGCTCTGACGAGTACGCGAGCAGCCGTTCAACAAAACTGCGCTCTTCCACTAAGATAGCATGGCCGACACTCGCTCCAAGACGCACACGTCACATCCATGCGGTACGCAGACGTCGTGATAAAGAGTGCGTCGTTGTGCGAACGCCAGGTTCTCAAGACGAGCCAAATGAAAGACGGAGGGTTTTGTGGGTCTGCGGCCGTCTCTATTGTGGATATAGCGGGGTCGCGCTCTCCGCGCGTGCGACTGACGGACGTGACGCGATGGTGCCTTGGCGGTGGGCAGGCGGGGAGGCCCCGGGCGTCCGCAGACATCCCGCGACCGGAGCGTGATCCTGGCGCGGCCGGTGCGGAGAAGCCTGACATCGCTCGCCTGCAGGGCTCAACGCGGTTGGCGTCTGGGACGTGTGCGTGGTGATGGAACGCGCTTCCAGGGACTTCCAGGGACCTGTTGTACATCTTTGTACTGTGCAGTGGGCAGTGGCCCTGGCGCACCACCTCGCTGGTGAAGGATACCAATTTTCGGCCATTTTGTCTGCTCTCGCGCGGGGCGGGGCGGTCGATGCCCCGGCGTCTTTGCAAGGTGGTGTGGGCGTGCATCACAGCCTGTGCATGTTGGTCACCGTGAAAATTCAACCCTGTCCATGCATGGACCATGCCGGGGTTTATGATGAGTGCTGGCCCACCTAAAAGCTGGCTCATCTCATAGTAGCACAGGAAAAGAAGCAAGAATGATAAGCTGGCCTTGGTGTGGACAACCCGTCAGGGGTGGATGGCATTGGTTCCGGCTGTTGCCCGCCAACTCACCGACTCAATCGGCACCGGGCGGCGCTCGCTGGGTCACATTCACGGCGTCGTGTGCAGGGGCCGAGAGCACTCCATTGAAGTTGGGGTGCCTTGGTGCCGCGGAACGGAGCACTGCGCTCTCGATGTCTTGTGAGGAGTCGCTTTCTTGTTGCTTCTTTGGCATTGGCAAGGATTCGCCCGCTCCGCTCGGACACCATCACGTCCAGTTCGCTCGCATCTATGAGGCAAAGAGAAACGCGGGACAGGCCTCTATTCGGCCGCTGTTAACCGCCACGGAGCGCAACTGGGTGAGATCGTGTCGATTGATCAGGGATGGCCACCAACAACTGATTTCAGGCCTCTGACAGCCAACGAATGCGCCCGTGATTGCATTGAGCGGTCTCAGGAGTAGATAAATCCGTGTATGCTCAACCACACTCATTCAGAAGCTTTCGGTTCAGCGCCCCGACGAGTCTCAGACATGAATTCAGGTTCGGCCGCCAGTCTACAAGACCTGGCGACGGTCTTGCGACAGGTCCTCGAGAAAAATCCCAAGAATGAAGCCAAGGAAGGATTTGAAGGCTTCTTCTTCGATTCCGAGACGATGGACGAACTGAAGAAGTGCAGCGCGCTCGGAGCGATGCACCTGGAAGCCTTAGCGAAGCACAGGAAGGAAAGACGTGGGTATTGGACTAGTCATCATGGCCTCTCCACTGCTGACGGTCTCAGCGACGCCCGACCAACTTACAAAGAACGAGGTCCCCAAACCAGCCAAGTCCCCAATTTACATTCTCTACGTCGACAGATCTCCAGAAGCAGCAAGGCGCACTCTCAATACAGTGGCTCGTATCGGTACGGGCTACTGGCCGGTTTGCTTTGGGTTCCGGAGCCAAAACTCGGAGAGGCTTGAAAAGGACAACTCTGTCATTTGCGCTTTCATCGATTGGATGAGGGAGGTGGATAAGATCGAAGATGCTGTTCCGGCCTCGCAAAACATTACACCTATCCTATGGGGCAGGGTTGATTTGTTTGTGATCTTTGAGGGGCCGGATACCGCTAGGTAGTCGACCTTTTACCTTGTGTTGATCGAAGAGCAGTACGGAACAGAAGTATCCGAAGTAGAGTATCCTACGGGTCTCTTGGTTGCACATGCATAGAGATGAATCACGCTGAATGGGTACTCAGGTACGCGCCACTGTTGATATTGTCACATAGCTTCATCATTGCATCGGCGACATTTCCACCAAAATCATGAATAGGGCTGGAAGCAGCTGAGCATACAGTATCCGAAAGTACAGCGGCTAACAGAAAAAACCTCGTGCTCAGTCCAACATTCTTTTAGCTTTCTGCACGGACCCACCTGTTCTTGACGCTTTGTAAGACGAGAGCCGGCCAGCCCTGGGACCGAAGCCCGAATCCCAGGCCGTATGTGTCCCGCCTCGGCGTACGGGTCGCCCACATCACTCTGTGGCCATACGCGTCCGGCGCTTGTATGTAGATAAGATCACTTCACGCACGCTCACTCAGTGCGATTTCACACGGCTGTGCTAGTCTCCATCCTGGCGCAGCTTATGCCTCCGTTGCCGAGTCCGTCTCTTGATTATCATAGTCCTTGACACGAGTCACTGTGCATGCGCAAGTAGGAGCAGGACCCAGTGCTTGCGTCATGTCAGTTGTGTGCTAGCTCGTCCACCTGATGCACTAGAGGCATGGTGAGATTATCTCGTCGCCAAGTGTATCCGAAGCCGAACCTGTCGTCGAAATAATCCAGAAGCTATGATTACGCGTCCAGCTCTACCTTGTACTGGGTGCAGGTATTTCCAGAGATGACGAGAATGGAATCCGATGAAGCTCACGACCTCTTTGCTGTACGGTATGCACGAGACCATCGATTGGAATGCGTAATCACTGTCAGAAGGAGCCATTCTTGAATGTTGATACGGAAGGCGTCAACTACCTAGTGAGTCATGCATTAGTATATTAGGATGCTACAATGCCGCTTTTCGGTCGCCCCAAACCGTGAACGCATGGCCTAGGCCCTCAGCTCTGTTTCAATTCAAAGCGAACATGGAAGAAACCGCCTTCTCACGAATGTACCGGATTCTAGCCAGACATATTGCCGAACATTTTAATCCGTTGCAACGAGTTTATTTATTAAAAGACGCTGGGTTACAAGGCGACATCACGGAGTCATCGAAACTGTACTCCAGCAGCTGGGTCTGGAACGCGATCTTTAAGGATACATCTTGGACCGACGAAATCCTCAAACTGGATGTCGACACGGGATCCCCCCTTCCCTGCCTTGTTGGTGGTGGTTTAAAGACTTTGTATTACGGGAAATCTACGAAGGCATACCTAGTATTGTTTGTAAACGATTGGAGTGGTGACTCGTTCTACCTCAAGGAGAAATTCTTCTCATCCTTACAGGAACATGATTACGAAGCTGAGAAACATGAGATCCGATTCCATAACTCAGACCTAGTACTGCATATCGCTGATGCGATTGCACGGACAGATGAGGGGTGGTTGACGATGGAAGATCCGCGAAAGCTTTTTCATGGACGAAGACGTAACAACGCGCACACATACGCGCTGTATTTCGATGACAATGATCTGATCTCAATCTCATCAGATGCGGTCGGTGGAATTGAGGAGGCGGGCAAGAAAAACGTCAGTCAGCTCTGCTCCATTCGACTCAGGTTTCGCGAAGGAAACCCGGCGTATCGTGTGATTGAGCGGAAGAATAGGTCGAGAAAAGCCGTAGGAATTCTCAAGCCAGACGAACATGGAAGAAAATGGATGAGAACTTGGAGGCCTGTCAGACCGGGCGACAAAACTGTATGGCATATGGGGCGGGGTGCCAAGGAGTGGATTGTATAAGGCCAGAGGTTCCATAGGTCGGAGACTCTGCACACGAGGATGATTTTCCCATAGTAAGGCGGGAAAACTCCACTGAAGTCTGAGCCTACTCCGGATAGAAGTGACTCTGCCTTTCCAGCGAACGACGGATACCCAACCTTCCAGACCCTTCTCACTATAACCTCTGTCTTGTAGAGGGTGTAGACATGCAGGCATCGATTGAGAATCATTCGGCAAACAGCTTACTCTGATATCGACTAGCGAGATTATTGAAGCGGTTTAACAATTATTGTGAAGAAAATGCAAAGATAGAATACAAAGAGACGGAGAGGAAAAAGAACATCTCGAAATTGGCTGTCTCATGCTTTCGATCACAGTCATCAGCTTAACGGCTAAGTGAACTACCTCGGATTGTGATTCGAGCTATGTGATATTGGATAGGTATCAAGCTGCTTTCTATAACCTTTGCCTTCACAGGAAGGATAGCCGCATGAGGTTTAATCAATCCCTCAGTTCTCTCGCGTCATCTTTCCATGTGCAATGGAAGCGAGACTAAATATGTTAGCGGCACGTTTATAGTCCCAATTGAGATGTTGAGCCCTGACAATATGATTGCAAAGGGCCTGCTCACACATAATGGCACAATTCGTGACGCTTACCTTCCGACGCACGTCTTGAATTGTTGTCGAATTTTCTTATGAAAAACCTAGTTATACCATTATTGAGATCCTTCACATGTAACATTTGTACCTGCCATCATTGTGCGCGCAGTGGCTAAAACATCTACAGTGGTGTGAAAACGCATTTGATTCTGCTCATGAATTCCCAGCCATCTAAATGGCCTGCCAATAACCGTTCATCTGGGAGCAAAGCGGCAATCACTTCACAGTGCGTGGTCCATGCTCTTCAAGTGGCCCTTCAGTAAGCTAAGACGGTTGTAATCCTTGCCGCATCCGAGTTCTGAGCATCGAAATGGTTTTAGGTGAGAGTCGAGCATTCTCCTGATTGCGTTGTTAGGGCTCGATCAAACATTTAATGAAGCCGCCTTACCAGAATTCACCCTTTCTTTTGGTTGCTTGGTGATTGTTACAGTTGAATTCCCGAGGACAGTGGTAAAGACCGTTGCCGTCAGGAGAACTCTGATACCTAATGTCGGTCCGGAAGGTCTGAAGAGACAGCTGAGTTTTGTGTGGCTTCTCACATTGTGCCGAAAGCTGCATGGGTGTAAAGTAAGCGTAGAACCCGCGATTTACACGTGGATTCACTTGTCTTGTCGTGGATGACTGGACCAGCCCACCTGTTTTCATGGTTGCTGCATCAACAACGTCTGCAGCACCATATCCGTCATTTTCATCAGAATGAGGAGTTTGCCGTATGCCGTGATATTTAGCTTTAAGAGAGTAAAGATCTCGATCGATGTCACTAACCACGGCCAAAGTGCTCTGGTTTGTGTCTTCCGAGTGGTGACTACCGCCAGATCTAAGGCTTTCAAGTTTGTCAGCTGCATGCTACGCGCAGAAGGATATTGTACCCAGAGGTTGTAAAAGCTGACCTGAGACCTTGTGAAACGGCGAAGGGTGAGCCAGCTGCGCCACTGACCGAAGCGTCGCTTGCTAACTGTACAAAGTCAAGTGCTTCTTCCAATTTCGGGCTCTGTACTAGCACTCTCGACCAAATGGCATCGCCCTTGTCGGATGGGATGAAGGCGATAGCCTCATTGTCCAGGCCTAGATGTGAAAAACAGAACCAATACCTCCACAACGTGCCGGAGCCTCCCAAAAGCCTTGCGTATCCCAAGACCTTCCGGGAAGGCTCCTGCCTGACGCCAACTTTATTTAGACGTCTGTTGAAGGTTGCAGTGGCTATTGAAAGGCTTGGGTCAACAAAACTTGGGTAAACGTCGGCGAAACACAGCCAATTGGTGAGAAACTGGACAGAGCTATCTCGCTTCGTTAGCGAAGATTCTAGCAGAAAGATAAGCCACAAACTCACGCGCGACCATGCCGGGTTTCGAAGCTAAATAGCCCAGCATACTCTGTCCAGGAAAGCTCCCGGATGGCTTGTAAGAAAATTCGGTCGCCAGTCGCCCACCCGGCACAGCTTCCGCTGAAGACTCCCAGTTTGCCGGTGAATGTGATGTAGAAGAGCTCAGTAGGTTCGGTTGAAAGCCAGCTGAGTCTGCCCACACGATATAACTGGGTACGAGAAGAGCAAGACATTGCAAAGATTCAAGAGGAAGACAGGACTCAAGCACGATGAACAGAAGAGCAGAAGAGAGACTTGACCTATACGCTAGATCGAAGAGCAGTGCTTCTTTTATATTTGAAACCTGTGACGAAAATATGGTTTTAATCTGGTGCGTCTAAAACCCCAGAACAACAGATCTTTCAGCTGGCTGGGGCTGTACACCCTTTCAACCGCTTTCGGAAAGTTACTCCGACCCCCTTCACCTCGCCGACGGCATCTCATATCAACCCGGTCGATGTGCTACTATTTTTGATCTAAAGCAGGTATGTCCTCATCCTAGGCATCTTCTGGCCACCGCGCGTTCTATCTGTGTCCGGTTTCCGTCAGTGATTATTGTCGGAACAGGGCGAGTTCTCGATGGGTCCTCAACGTGACCTGAACACAGCCATACACGTAGTATGCAAAGTCCGCTTCGATGGTGCTGGAGAATTGCCAACTAAACACTCTGGGTTTCGAGCGGCCCTATTCTGGCAAATAACCGAGTAAGGTAAGTGCAATATCTATCAGGGTGGAAACTGAAACCAACCAACAAGACATTGCTAACTATTGTTCACTGCTTAGAGGCGCGAGATACTTTTCCTGTCAATGAATGAACCACTCTATGGAACGTCTCAATACGCTTTGCTGAGGAGGCGAACAGCAGCTTACTCGCTTGACGGACCAAAATCGAAATGCAAACGTAAGGAGTAAGTTCATGTAGGTGTAATTTCAATATATTTCACTCGGTTTTCTCTTGCCTCCTAGAATAACTGCTTTACCGAGTGCTTGTATTGTTGATATCTATTCGAAGTACCACAAGCCGCAAGCGTGTCATATACATAGATCATTTAATAGTACGCGATGGTTCACAGTAACGTGACATACAGGTTTACTTGAAACGCAATATTGCTTTGTAAATTGCACACGAGAAATTTGTCTCTCTTTTCCCGTCTAAAAGTCAAATAGTTTCGCAGCAGTGCTCTTTGCTGAAAGAAGTAAGCGCGGTCGTTCGCATAGATTCAACGACGTTGGCGGCTCTCCCGCGACTTTGAAAAGTTCTTGAGCCCTTCACATTGCCTAATATACTTGGAATCTATTTATGCAAACTCTTTCCGAATGTTGGCCTCCTCAGTGAGTTCTCCGGCGGACCTCCCCTTGTCTACATATGTTACGACCGCTACAGTTGGTCACTGTAGAATTGTAACTATATAGTGCAGAACAGGGGATAATGACAACGGATTTGTCATTACCGAAGCTTTTGCTTTGTGCCACAGTTGGTTGCCCTGACCTGCTCGTAACAACATATCCGCCAGAATCATCCGGGGTTCCCTCCTGCATCGTATCTTCATCGCTAATGTGCAATCCGCTCTCAAGAACGAAGACCCGGCGGTCTTCCTTGTCTCTTAGAGTTTCTGCCTCCTTCGGCGGCCCTTCCTTTTTTTAGTGGGTGGCCAAATATGTCCTTTGGCTCAGTATCGTTCTTACGTCGAACCCTTCTCTCAGCCTGCTGCATCATCGGCTCGCTTGCGGCTCGTTTGCGAGATGACTTCGCACATGGGCTGAACCCCCGGGCTCCATCATTCTTCGCCGCAGCTTGGACCAAGCTCAGGTTCTCCGTTCTCTCAGGGTTTGGCTCTTCGTCATCCTTACATGCAACCATACCATTCTCTTCTTGCTCGCGCTGCTCGGTGGCGAAAGACCCTTGCACAGCTGTCTCTGTGAGTGCCATCTGATCTTCATCGCGGGCTTTGGAGTGCTGTAGATCAATAAGCAGATGCCTTAGTAGAAGAAGGGGGGGGGAAGGGGTCTCAAAACGAAGGATTTACTCACTTGAAGCAAATTCTCCATGAGCTTCTCGAGCTCATCATTATACCTTTCCAAAGCCGAGCTCGAACGCTGCCGAGTGTCCTGTTTGGGTGAGTTGCGTTGAAAGAAGGGTTGATCGGACCTGTGCATAATTGTGTTAGTTATCATACAATTCAGTGCTGGAGCTTTTGTGAAATCGTTCCCACATTTTGACCAAACGCAAGCTCAACCTTGCGACGAGAATGCACTTGTTTGACTTCTCAGAAGAAGGTGGGCGTGATTGGCTTTATAGACATATCAGCATCGCAGTCAAGTGCGGCCGTTTCAGCGAGGCTTAGATATCTCATAAGCATGTCTTCCAGCTTCGCAATTCGCGAAGCCGCCCTTGACCCACAAGTTGGACTATCACGGGCAGTTGGGCCGCCGCGGTGGCTGTGTTTCTTGCACGCTCCTGCGTAAGCTGGGGGGTTAGCCGATTCCACCACTTTCGCTCATCTACGTTTCCCGCCTCGACAACCGTGGCTGACGCAGATTTTCATGAGAAATGGCGAAGCAAATAGGAAAGCCAGTAGGATCAGAGACACCGGTGAGATCCACAGCAACTACCACACCAAGTCTATGCAACAGAGTCATGCTACTAAGAGCATCATGTGTGATCGCTCTGATTAAAATTTGTGCTGACACTGTACTTGCAGTTAGTACGGATGCAGGGAAAAGGGGGTTCCCGACAAAGGCAAGGCAGACTTTGCACAGCTTTCGTTCCATAGTTTGAGCATTCAGCTGTCCTTATCAATAAGATCTGCTGATAGGTCTTCGTTTACTTGTGAGTAATAAATTTTAATTCAACGAGGGGATATGGTTTGTCTATTACACAGCCACAGATGGCACAGATAGCACCTGTGATGAGAGCTTTGAGCTATAGCCCAGTCACCATTTTGATAAATAACTTAGTAATACCCTTCTGGATTCATTTGTGTCATGATACTCTCACGCCTTAGAAATAGGGGCGAAGCTCCTGCCACTGACTTCCCGGAGGGCATGCTGTCTGGACTGTCGTAGGCCTTGGCGAGGCGCTCTCGGGAAGACCGACCCCAAGGCAGTCCGCCAAATTTCTCCTAAATTTAGATCGATTGACTGCGGACGGACTTTTAATCCACTTGTTGATTTAACGAACTCGACAGGTTCACCTACACTGCGGTGGGCATTATTGTATTTCGCATCACGCCTGATGTCTAACGCATGCCTCCTAATATCCCTATGGAATATGTAGTAAGGACTGTGGCTTGGAGACCTTGGCAGTGGCTATTTCACAGTCGTAAGTGGACTGATGACACCCCAAGAAAATTTCCCTTCGAGATATTCTCCTGGCAGCGTTATCTTGAGACATTTGCCTACGTTAGTGAGCAGCGTAACGAATTGCATAGATCCAAGGTTCAAGACGCCTTCACTCGGCTTCAGAAGTTTGGCCACCTCTGCCTTGCGGTAGAGCGAGCTCATGATTCAGCGCCCACCCCAAGGCAATCAATCAAGTTTGAGGCACATAATTGACTTGATTGACCAATAATGGCTTCATAGTTGATTGATTGAACTTGACAAGTTTACTTGCCTTAAGGTGGACGCTGGGTCATATAGCTTACGGGGAGACAGAACTTAGTTTTGCAGCGCTCTGACATGCTCTGATATGTGGTTTCACGATGTCTGAAGTACACGGTGTTGTAATCTCGTCAATACTATGGGCTACTTTTCTGATTCAATGGCACACTTTTTGCCATCCCACGGTTTTGGACAATTCCCGACCTGAGGCTGCCTTTCTGATCTAGTAGAGTCGTTTGGTCCCCCCAACTACATTGAGGAAACCCGTTCCATTTTCCCATGGAGGCGCGTGTTCTGCTCCGCCCTCGGAGGAGGCAGCTGGATGTCGACTTCATCAGACAAACTAGGGGATTTCGTACCTGTGTCCGTCTTCCAAGGTCGAAACATGCCATTTCTTCTCCATCTCCTACCTACCCTATGGATGACCGGGAGAAGAGACCGAAACTGTGGTTTCCGTGCCTACCAGGCCCGTGGTGGATCAGTCCTCGACATCGGGCAGCACAGAGGCTCTGTCCTTGGTAAGTTGTCTTGAATCTTCGAACGGTTGTCCCGAGTTTGGAAGCTACAATCGCTCTTGCAAGACTCTTAGTCGCACCATAGGGCTATAAAATATTTTGATGGCGACGATCATGGCCGTCATCGGTTCCGGACCTCAGGATCAGTTGGCAGTGGTACAACGTGGATTTATTCGAGAAACACATTATATGATGGAGTTCGGCTATATGTCTACATTTCCGGATAGCAACAACAGCGTCGACGACGAAACTGAAACTGAAGTTCTCTGCCTGACTTGCGATGACGTCTCCTTCATTCCCGTTTCTCGTGCCAGGCTCACAGAACAGATGATTGGATAGAATCCGCCCGCAGATTAATCTAGCTACGAGCACCGGGCGCGCCTGGCTACAGAGTAGGGTGGCCGATCCCTTACGTAAAGGCGGGATTGAGGCCGGACTTCGGGCCTCGGGCCCGGGCACCTGGCCGACTACCCTCGCACCAGCTGAACGCGCCTTACGTGATCAGCAATTACGTAAGTTGCCACCCTCTACGATCTCGGCCGCCGCCTCTACAGCAATTGCAGCTGCAACACACCACAGTAAATAATCACGATATTCGCTGCCCACAGTACGGTACCAGATAGCCGATCCTGTTAGACCAACACTGATCAGTGATTGACTTCACAGTTACCACCATGCGATATGTCAATTGACCGCAGATCAACAAGGCTCCAGAAGAGGCGGTCTCGTTGACATTCGTTTGGATCTGTTCTGCCCAGAAATGCTCGATCGATCGACCCATGCTAACGAGGCAGTCGCAACTTTGAAACAGATGATTTGTATCGCCTCGAACTTGTCCTCCTCCAATCTCCGAGAAGGGTGCGCCGACGCCGACGTCGCCAACGCCAGCGGGATCGAGTGACATCGACAACGGCATGATCGCGACAACGGCCTTCCACGGCTTCCGATCCCATACTCAACAGAACCAGTCGCGAGCGATCCAAGAGATGATCTGTTTTGCTCAGAATCGCTCTCGGCATCCGCTCCTTCTTCCTACTCGAAGGGCGTTTATCACGTGCCCAACCTCGACGTCGACCCGTCAACTCACGATCGACAGCAAGGTCGACTACCTACCTCCTCTCTCTCGATAACCCATCTCTATCGGCCTCCTACCTTCTCGCGAGCAGAGTTTTTGTGTCACATAAGCAAATAAGAGATTACCCCGTTTTCGACCACCTTCGAACACCTTCTTTGCCAAGTCAACGTTGACGGCAAACGGCCACTTCGAGCCCGTATGACGACAACTGCCCGAGCGCGCGGCGCGCGGCGTACCTTGCCACAATAGTTTTCCGCTCTTCGACCACCGAACGCCGACCGCCGACTACTGGCCACAAGAGAATATTTCACGGTCTTTTAACCTCGCCAATCCACGCTTCTTGTACAACGCCACCGCGCCGTCTTCTCGTTCCCCAGATTCTGCCGCTCGGTCGACAACGTCACCTGTCGAGCCTTCCTACTCTCTCGTCAACTTTCACCCTCGGTACTCTTCTAGCGAGTCACCAACCCTCGCTCCAACATGGAGATCCTTTCCAACCCATTCCCCTCTTTTGAGCCACACCAAGCCGAGCAAGCACCAGAGCTATAAGCCGTCTACCAGATGAACAAGCTCCGGCAGCTTCGGTCCCTGGTAAAGCTCTTTGTGACTGGAGTGGTAATCCTCACCTGCTACTTGGCTTGGTCATTTGCTTTATCAGGAACGTTGAAATCTGGCACTCCACACCGTCGGCAGCGCCAGCAACTTCTCGAATGACCATCCTTGGTTCGCTCGTGAGCTCATTAAACGCCGCTCTCGAACGTACTTATAGCTGCCAAAAGGCTCTTCGCCATGGCCGACTCCACCATGTCCAACCCTCCGGTACCTCCGCCTCCAGGCCCTCCTGTTCCTCCGGGGAGCAACCACCCCATCCCTGTCTTCGCCCGAGTTCACGGCATGGTCGACCACGACGTGTGGGGAAATCTCGGCGATAGCGACTTAACGTCAGCCGCCATTACTCAGGAGCAGCTTGCCTCATACTCCTTATATAGTAAGGAGTGCTACTGACTTGATGGCCTCACCGGCTCCGGCCTCTGAGGTCGGGCGTACACCGACTTCGAAGGTGTGCCGTAGTCTGCCTTCACTCGCTGCAACGCCGCTGCCACAAAGGACCCCGAGACTTCCTCATTGCCAATGCTGTCTACGTCACCATGGATGGCACCTCCATTGCCTCCAACGTCCACGCAGCTCTTCACCAAGACTTCACAAGTGGACGGATGAGGAGATCAACGACAAGGCCTCCCAGATCGCAGCCTTCAAGAGAGCTATTAAGGACGTTAAATTCCTCAACAACATCAAGGGTGCTGAGCCTGATCATGCCCTCCCTCCACCACCAACTCCTCCGCCCACCTATGCCCCTTCCGGCATGGTGCATCCTCCCGGTTCGGCTCCTTCCAGAACACGCCAGTCAACTGCCTTCATCCCTCAGGACGGCCCCAACACCAGCGTCCGCAATGGCAACTCGCTCAACCTGGCTGCGCTCAACCAACCGTCCCCTCGTCAACTCGCGAAGTCGTGCAACGAAGGCATGCGCTTCGGAGGTGACATGTACGATATCATTGACTCGAAGCTTTTCATCTTCAAGGATTGCTGCGTCAAGGCCGGTCTCAGCCAGTTCTAGACCCCAGGTGCCTTCTCTATCATGCTCTTTGAACTTTTGCACGCAGTAATCTCTGTACCCGTTTCGCATGATGGTGTGGGCTCTTCGTACCTCCGGCAACAATTCGCATGCCCCCATTTTCGTCTTCGACGGTGAGCAGTCGCTTCTCTCATCGTCTTTCCACGTCAGCCCGCGGCTTTCTTATAGCTAGGAAACATACCTGTGAAAGTTCTCAACAGTGGCGGAATGTCGATATCATCGCTTTGGTGCGGTGAAAGCGCAAGTAAGTTGATCGCCATAGGCATCCTCCAGCCACGCCCAAACAGCTCGCTGATGTTGATGACC
This sequence comes from Colletotrichum sp. SAR11_240, assembly GCA_025328625.1. Taxonomy (NCBI): domain Eukaryota; kingdom Fungi; phylum Ascomycota; class Sordariomycetes; order Glomerellales; family Glomerellaceae; genus Colletotrichum; species Colletotrichum sp. SAR11_240. Next base: position 22,678 of record JAKMXA010000433.1, read on the forward strand.
GCCTTAAGTCCATCACAGCTAGTTCTCTGCCGCTCTGACACATTGGCATAAAGTTCGTGGCGAAGCTCAATGACTGCGGTTGCCCAAGGGGGCTTTGCTTGTACTTCCCATCGTGCAAAATCCTCAAGCTGCGGGAGGACAGTGTAAAGACCTCGGTCGATCATTGCTTGAGCAGAAACGATTTGGCACTTGCCCTCGATCTTAAGGGCACCCTGAGACAAGTACTCTCCGAAGTAATAGAATCCTGGCAGCCGGCGGTGTTGCCTCAGGCGCAGCGATCCAAGCTCTGTCAGTTGTGGATTAAATCGCCCATACGCCCGAATAAGGTCCATGTCTCGAAGGAAAACTCCTTGAGGAATGCGACTAGTGTCCAAAATGCACAATTGAATATCGTCAAATATCGAATTGTCGCGTGTGTTGGCGCGCAAGTGGAATATGTACACAAGCGCAAACAGTAATGAGGTAGTCCAAGACACCAGATTGTCGCTCGAACCTTCCCACCATCGTAAATGCCTATTGATCATCTCGGCGACATTGTGTTTATTCGCCCTGGCGAAAATATCTGTTCCGTATTCCGCGGCTGCAGATTTGGCATCCATGGACTTTGCCCAAGTCTCGCTGGTCATCCCGCGGGATTTCGGTGTAAAAACTCGGAACAAGTAGCGAGGTGTATCGTGCGGTGTACTGCGAGTGCCCTCAGATGGTTGAAACGTGAGATATTCCTTCTCGATCAGGTTCAGATCCTGGAGCCGACCCGCCAAGCTGTCAATTGCCATATTTCGTGCAGGAGTCCAATAGGTGTCACGTCAAACGTATTGTCACTTCATTAACACGATGCGATCAAACCGTTAAAGAGGCCTAAGGAAGACTGAAAGTTGAGGCAAGTGCGTGCTCTGAGGATCGCATTCTGCCCTGCTGTTCAAAATCTACTACTGTCAAGCTTCCCCGCACAAAGCGCTTCACCGAGGTTGATCCTTAATGCCGGAGAGCTGTTACCCGCCCTTCAAGCAAGGCGTCATCGAGGTTAAACTCTGATGCTCATGAGACCTTGTTACGCTTTGGCTAATGGATACCGAATCGTCGCAGTAGCAGAGGCGTAAAGTCTATCTACAAATGGCCTCACGATGATGGCCTCAACACTACAAGGTTGAACTCTCTCCTCCTAGGTCTTATAACCTTGAAAGCTATTCTTTTGTGGTTCCCGATTCTTTCCTAACTACTCTATCTCAATATTCCATTCGTATGCAGCGTACGCATACACCTCTATACTTGAAAGCTATTCCAAACGTACATATCAGAAAAAGCCCTTTTCGTTCTAGGTGACTTTTCCGAATAAATTCATGTTTGTGTAGCATGAACCTTTCGCGTAGGGACCTTAGCCAGCATTCCAAGAGGTTACCAACTGGTTAGAAGAGTTGGCATCAGCGCGTGACTAGCGTTTTGCTTCAAACTCAAACCTTCAGGTCAGATTCAGCACCACAGATTCATACGCAGGGACACCTTGAACCGAGGTGAGTGGGTGCCACGCAGATTCCACGACAATGAGGATTGGCGTATCAGGCGTGCGAGCATACTCAAGAATCATTACAGCCGATTGATAAGTAACAGTCATCCGTTTACTCTGCCCAGAATATCTGCCGCGGTAACGGGCCAGAACAAAAAAAAAAAAAAAAAATTCTCCCAACGCGGCCCATCAATCACGCAGCGCATGCGCTATTGAAAGAAAGATTGTGTTACAATCAGCGATATTAGGGCTATTGATCGGCATACTTTTTCGTCGGGTGCACTGCTGTTTCAGAAAGCCGACTTTTTCACCTTCCACCCGTTTGCAGCTGGTAAATGAACTCTTCGAAAACGGCATGCACCCGGAAAAAAAAAAGTTTGTACACCAACCAATAGCCCTGATTTTAGTGTTTTCAGAGACATCATTTTTCCTCTCGCACGCAAGCGCTGTGCGTTGTCAAACCACTGAAAAAGAGGTCGATTGGCGTCGGGAAAAAAGCCCTTGAGAGTGGCGACAAATCGCACACTGACAGGGTTCCTGGGTAAGCCGTACATACCTTAATGAGTGCAGTACGTTGCAAAGTTAGATTGATGAGTGTGCCAACAATTAAGTTACAAATGCGAACCATGATCGCTTCGAGCAGAGACGCGGCGTATGAAAGTGATTCACGCGCTTGATTTTGTACTGTGTTCTGCTCTGCATTGTGCTTGCACTCCTGTGGAAACGCAGATTCCCCCCAAGGAGCTTGAAGAGATGAAATGAATTAGCGCCCTAGTAGCCCTCCTTGGCGCTGCCGAGCTCACCGTCGTTCACGAGAGGTCTCCGCATGACCCTGTAAAGCTGTGCTACTATACTTAGCAATATCCTCTTAGGTTTTGGACAGCTCAGTTAGCGTCAAAGCGGCCAGCAGTCAGCATGCAATCACGGTATGCGTCTTGTACGTTCCAAATCGCCCAATGATTCTTGAACTATAGGTAAACACAGCAAGCATATAAAGTGCTCTCGGTCCGAATCGCTCCCCTCTCCCAGATCACTCATGAGCGCCGGTGCCTTTTCTGAGTGATCCCACAACGCCTTCTGGGAGTTCCGCTGGCGCCTACATTGCTTCGCCTTCCGTATTTTGCGACAGTGACGATCCCACAGGCGAGCTATTCGTGTTTGGACTGTGCGCAGACGCAGTTCGCGCCCCGAGATCGCATCTCTATCTGATAATTGATGATTAAGCCTATTCAGACTTTCGCCCAGTTCAGTGATTCTCGCCTGAGGCTGGTGATTGTTTTCCCTCATTTCATTCACGATGACAGCCACGTCTGCAATCGTGACACTTCTGCCGTGGGGGATCGTTCGGATGTCGCCGGGGCCAAAATGCCTCGTGCTTGGGTCTGTCGGCATTGACGGCAGTCCACAAGCTGACCTTGCAGGGTAGACTTGTTCGTGAATGTCGTCAGTGATCATGGGCACCAGTGCCGGTAGCATTAGAAAAGCTCGTGACATTCCCGCGAAAAGTTGTCGGCCAAGTTCTTCTTCGAAGTATGCTGACGAAGGCGCCGGTCTACCAGTCGATGGTATGACCGGAGAGACATCCATAATGCTGGTGATGGGTGATTTAATTCTTGATGAAGTCCACTTCGCGAATGGAATGCAACCGATTTTGGGCGTGACCCGGCAGACCTTTGTGATGATGAATGGTGCGTGAGGAAGTGGCATTCCTGATGTTCATACTCCCCGCAGCTTCCCCTCCCCAACTTATCCTCTCTGTGGCTTATCCTCTCTGTAGCTTACTCTCACTGTAGCATACCCTCCCTGTGGCTTGCCCTCTTCGTAGCCTAGCCGTCCTGTAACTGCCCGTTATGTTCTAGAACGCCCAGTGCTATAGCGTCACTCAGATGCTTCATTACACATACTAAGCCGTACGGTACATTCGCAATTGAAACCGTTTCCTGTATGTACTTTGTGTTTTCAAGAGTTTGTGTTTTTAAGACCTTATGCTTACTCACGAAAAAAACATTCTCAGTTTGGGCGCAATGACATGGTACTGTTAGCAAGCATTAGCGTACATTTGTCGCTCCATGCTGACATTGCTGCTTTATAGAAGCAAGACGTGGCTTTTAGGCGGTCGTGATTTCTCACATGTCGGTGCATGTCACCGCACCTTGGATTACACGTAACACGTATGGTCAGCCAGGTGGCAGAGTTTGTTTTGATTTTGGTACGTTGCTTATCTGAAGATTCACAAACAATTCGGATGAACTGAGCTCCCTAAATAAAGGGCCGAGAATCGATTTCGATTGTGACCATACTGTACCGCTCCGAAACCCGGCCGCCCAAGCATCTCAAAGGGAGAGAGGGGCAGGGATGCAAATTACATACAGTATGTACAGGTACAGAAACAGATCGCAATGCCCTATGGTCAATGTGGCCGAGGGCAGTTAGCAAACATAGGGTAGCAGGCAGCAGCTGACAGTACAGATAGTGGATGGCAATCCACTACAGTCAATATGGGATTAGGAGGCAGGGCAACCAGTGACAGACTGGACAGTCAGCCGAAAAAGAAGACTGCATTAGATAAGTCAGCAGCGGTCCAATGCAATGGGAGAGTAAGCTACAGGGAGAGTAAGCTACAGGAAGAGTAAGCTACAGGGAGAGTAAGCTACTGGGAGAGTAAGCTACTGGGAGGGTCAGGCACGAGGTAATAATGCCAGGACTCAGCTACTAGGTAGTCGGGGATTACTATCCCATCGACTGCTGCATGACGCCAGTACATTGAGTACCCGGAATTTCTCCAATTCTGGTCTCAATGAATTTTCTGATTCGCTCGAAAAAAGTGTCGATCGATTAGAATAAGACCTGATTCGCTGTACCCCGCACACGTATGTACTGGCGTCATGCAGCAGTCGATGGGATACATATGTTCGTTGACGACAGGGACGGGGCAGCTTGCAACGAAGCGGTCAGATTGCCAGCAACGGGGTTTCTAGGCCTGTGGGAAGCAGTGTAATTAGTCAAGATGCAAGGTCATAGGGAGAGCTACGCGATCAAACTGCTGCGTAGTATCGTGCTTGCAGGCGCAGGGATTTTCAGGGGAACCATGCGCATGAACCGCAGAAATGATGGCAGCATTGCCTAGCACAGAACGTGCTTTCAAGCACCGTACTGTAGAATCCCAGACAATGGAGAATCCGGACCCCAAAACACAACCCTCTCTTGTGAGGCTTCCCATTCTTCCATCTTTCCGCCCGGGCCCACCTGCTCTTGGCGCTTACACTGTCGATCTCAAACGGTTGTACTCTGTACGGAGCATCGGCATCCAAACTGGCGTAGCTTATGGCTCCAGTGCCGAATCCACTTCTTGATTATCACACTCCCAGATAAGGGATCGCTATGCATGCATAACTAGGAGCAAGGTCCCGCTCTTGTGCCACGACAGACTTGTGTGAGCTTATGCACTCTGATGCTCCAGAGACCCCTCGGGATTATCTCGTCGCCAACGCCTGAGTAATTGTCTCGGAAGCCGAGTCTGTCGCAGAGATAACCAGGAGGCCACGATTATGCATTACGCTCCGTTGTTGCGACTACCATCTCTCAGTTGATGCTACTTGCATACACTGTGGTGGGACAAAAAGATCGCCAGCTGACCTGTTTTCCCAGTCCCAGTTTGTACAGTAGATGGATTGCGCTGCGGTCCATAAACAGGTGGTGGCCTTTACATAACACATTCAGTACGCCTATAGCTTTCATTACGTCGCCACCTTCCTCAAGGTCTAAGACACGGCGTTGTCTACTCCTAAGCCCTCGTTGGAGTGTTACAGCTGCTTGAGAAAGCTATCTGAGCAATCGTCAGACATTTGCTGAGGATCATATGGCGGAGGAAGATGGGGCTTAATTTTGTACTTCCACAGCATTAAGCACCATCATGACAGTCAGGATTGCTGCGAGGGCAATTTCTGGAAAAGGGTCGGTAGGGCGGACAATGGAAAACATCACCAAACTGAGACCAAATGCTGAACGATGCCTGCTCAGCCTTTCGTTCCGCTTTCATCTGTGGTCACACTCGTGCAAGGATAGAAAAAGGGTTTCCATCTCGGCAATCGCCTTTCTTCTCTTGGACCTCAAGTTGTGTAGATGGTGGACCTGCTCGGGGCGAAACGTCACAAATTCGGAAGGAATTTCAATATCCAGAGATCTATCTGCAAGAGGATGCGATCATTCATAGTCCTCTCGGCTGCTGTGACGATTGGCAGGGTGGAGTTGCGTATAAGGATATCTTGAGTCCACGAACAATTGAGTCTCCACAGTGACTGTGATCGTACCATCGTAGAAAAACACATACAATTGATCGATTTGAACTGTCTTGTGGCTCAGACATCATCTTGTCCTTGGCCAGTTCCAGTCGTTGCTGCAAGTCTGCGTTTCATATCGTAACCACCCCAAACCCCCCTGCAATAACTAAACCACGTTGCCGTCAAGACTGCGAAGACTGACCTCTTCCTGCCGTAAGATCTTTGAGTACTCTAGACAGTATGATTTCACGATAGATTGACGGCTTGGAGCGTGTGTCGAGGTTCGAGTTGGCGATTTTGACTGGTGATATCGTCATATGATTTGCGCGGCCCTCTCTTGAAAGAAAAATCGCTGAGCATTTCGAAACGCTCAACGTCTCTCAGACTGGGAAATAGTGGAAAATTCAGCAAACAACTATCTTGTCGATCGTTTAAAGACGAAAATTTCTTGTACTCTCTGCAAGGTAATGTCAACAAAAGCCGGCTCATAATGACTGTGAGGAAGACGCGGAGTCCATTCACCCAGCACCCCCGAATACCAGGTATCATCTGCAGCCGCGTGATGGTGGTAGATGGTGGAAACGGTGCTTGCACGATCATGCTCGAGCTCTGCGTAGCTTGTAGCCAGGCGTGGCCTTGGCCTAGACTCGGTAGCGGAGAACAAAAACGCACAGATCGAGGTTGAATGACGGAAAGCCTCAATGTGTAATTCTGGAAACACCGTTCCTCTCAGCTCCGGGAGAACACGGGGCTATGAAAGCTCGACGACTGGAAAACAGACGACCGCTTTACCGTCGAGTCAACATGTGGTGACAAATTCAGCGGCGGAATCGATGCTAATGGAAGCAGACAATGGCAACACCCCTTTGTCGTGAGGAACCCATACTGTCGGTCTGTTTCGTCTGTATCGAAACTTCCTCATGCGCCATCGTCTGCAGCGAGCTTGGACTGCTGTTTAACGAGATGATCAACACTAAGCTGAATGATCCAAAACGGTTCATGCCCAGGTTGTCTTTGCATGACAGAGTCCATACATTGTGCGGCAAACATCAGCTGGCCGAGACCTATGCATAACGCGCCTGGTAAACCGAGCTAGTGTTCATTCCGTATCTGAGCGATCTAGTTGGCGACGACTGGTGCCGGCTTTGACGCCGGCGATCCCGAAAGAGCTGCTCCCCTTTGACATGGCTGTGGTTGGCGATGAACTGGCCAGAAACACTACAACAAATTGAACCACACAAATGAAAAGTGAGGAAATGACCGTAGCGAAGCCGAAAGAGCGGTGCTTTATCGAGTTTCTTGGCCTGCCGAGAGTATCGCTGAGCAACGTATGCTGTATCGTGCGCCAATCGTGTTGCCGCGGGCGCCAAAGATATAGTCAGTGTCTTTAAAGGGTTGCTTACGCATGAATAATGATCAAAAGGTGGGCAAATCTACCGACCCATCGATTATGCGTAATACACTCTTCATGTAGCTTACTGTGTGAGCAAGCCAAGGTCTGTCAACCAGCCATATCGATGAGCGACAGCTGAGGTGATGGTTGTGGATGGCTTGGCATGGCTCGTAATGCCAGTGACGGGTTCGAGCCAATATCGACAGAAGAGCAACAACGCCACTCGATCGTCTCGCGATGTTGCTGATCGGTCAACTCCAGTGGTGGCTCGGAATCCGGTCTTCTGACCGAACATGGTGCATCTGAGCCCGCTGGCTCAACGGTAGCGATTTCAAGCACAGGTGGTCCGTCACACGTGACGCGATGCTGTACATTCCATGCAGTGTCACTGCTGTCTTCGCTATTTCTCTGGTCAGGTGGGACTCTCGTGCTGCAGACACTTTGGAGACATGATGTGGATTGATCCAGTTCAGTTGGTGCGAGTCGTTGAATGCCGCAGACATACTGTCGAGGATACGCATGCCGTAGTTAGAACGAACCTACCTGGCAGTTCCAGTCTTCTCCTGTTCTAGTTGATATTCTCGGGTCAGGTAGGGAAGCACACTCCCATACGTGCGTGAACCAGCGTTGGTTGTAGTCGTTGGTGCCCATTATCGGATCGCACTGTCGCGGCATGAACGCTTGTTCCAATGTTATGATTGTAGTGGGAATCATTACAAACGAAAGTGCTTGGTATGAGAGTAATTGAGAGACTGTTGCCGATGGTCTGGATGAAGAATGAGAACGGGAGAATGAATTGCTCTCATCCAACATGGGCCAGAACATACCTCTCTTATACTCGTTCCTGACCCCAAATGTCGCCGGTGCTGTCTTATCTGTTACCGGTCGTAGAGTCAGGCGTTTCCACATTCCCGACAGCATGGGAGCAAGAGGCCTCCCTCGGGGAGTCCTTTCCCCAGCGTCCCCTCAAGGGCAGATTTCAAAGCACCGAGTACTTGCCGAATCACGAGCCGGTCGGTGCTTCCACATGAGGCAGGTGTACGTACGGCATGAAGCAATCTCCGTCTTTTGCCCCTGAGTCGCTGTCATATGATGTGGCGATGCCTCCTTCCAATGATACCTAGTTCAAACGCGGCCTCCTTGTGTCCGATGCTGGCGATGCTCTATTTCTGGTGGCACTAATGCTCCTCGCCCGACAAGCCCTGTCCGATATCACGCTTTCAAGATCTCTTCCTTGATTTGAGTCGCGGAAGGATCAGTCCAGGCCGCTCTATCGACGCCGGCAGATTCATGCGTCGTACGATACCAGAAAGGCTTCAGGGGCGGAGTGCGCCATCGTTGGCTCTTCACCTGCCATAAGAGGAGATGTGAATTCTGATCCTGCCATCCCGCCACCCCCTTTTCACGGCTTCATCATTTCCGTGATATTTCTGGCATGATTGCGTCGTTGATCGCCTGACAAAGTGGTTGCATTGAGCTATCCGCCGCCGATCCGTGTCGACTTCAACCCGCTCTACCCAGTAACGTTGTATCGCAAGGAGGCTTGGCTGGACGAAGATAGCGAGATTCGAAGGGGGGTCGTAAGGATGGGTTTGTGATGAAGCAAGAAGTCAGGTCAAGCAAGTAGCAACAAGTAGACTATTCTCCAACGGACGGACGCCAGGAAGACCTCGTGAGTCGTGCGAGTGGCCAGGGTCCCTCCACCTCCTGATCGTTCTGCTTCTGTCTGTAACAGGGCACATGTTCAGGAAAGATGTAGAATGAACAAGACGGATCGTCATACACTCATGGCCGAGACTATGCCCTTGACTCTTGCCCCTGCCACCCGTGCCTTCTGTTCGTCGGATCTGGTGTCAACGTGCCTCGTTTGGACGCGGACTGGCTCTCTTGGAGGACAGGGGCGATGCGTAACCTGGCCAATCTCATTCCACATCGCAGAATCGGTAGCTGAAGATCGTTGTGCCTCCATGTCAATGTCAAGTCGCAAACTTCTCAGAGTCTTGTTAGAATGGACGTTGAGTTGAGCAGGGGTCTCTCAGCCTCTGACGGAGATGGCAGGTTTAGCCGGACCAATTGACGAAACCGACCCACCACCGCTCCGTTTGCTCACCCTCGGACCAGGCTTGCTCAGGTTCTGCTCAGGTCTTGCTCAGGCTTGCTCAGGCTTGCTCAGGTCCTGCTCAGGTTCTGCCCAGGCTCTGCCCAGGCTCTGCCCAGGCTCAGGCTCGACCACGCTGGCTCTCGCTACTATCTATCTGAACCAACTACATCGCTGTAGCCAGCGGCCTTCCCCGATGCTCAGCTGTCTCTTTAGTGCACTCTGTTGGTCCGCGACGAGACATCTACGGTGAGCCTGGCTTCATTGAGGTAGACCGGGTGCGAGCAAAGCAATGCCGGAACAGAATGAGAAAGATGTCCAGAAAATTGACTGAATGGCCTAAAAATCGCGTGCATTCGGCAATGAGATATGGATTGATCACTAAGGTCTACAGCGAGCGCGCGCTTGCAGGTCACAAAAGCGCTGGACCGCTGAAAGTTTAGGGGATCTCGAGCTCCCTCATCCCCAAACGAACTGCTGAAGGCCCCATACCACTAAACTAAGGGCTGCAGAAGGTAGCCGGGCTGAGGTTGTGCCACTGACTGGCACGTCACACTGCTGTAGGCAGCAGCGTTTAGGCGGGACCATCGCTAAACGTCCCTAATCTTACAGTGGCCGTAGGGGAAAGTAGTCGCAGACCTCACTGGGAATGGACGGTTTACCACCGAGCGACCAAACAATGTCACTGCGGCCTCACTTCTCCGTTGATACTCTCTCGAGGCAGCTGCAAGCGCGGACGGTGTGTCAAAAGTGGCGAAGGCCCTCACAGGAAACGGCAAATCCCACGTCATTTCAAGCGAGCCCAGCGTAGGACCAATCAGACAGGGAATGTCATGGGTAGTTGCTGCGCATAGCCCGCCGGAAATGACGGAAGGCATGGGCAATGCTACGGCTACTCCACGGAGAATACCTTGGCGGTGCCCGACGCTGAGCATAAAATTTATGAAATCCGGAGGCTCCTGAAACGGTGGCCTACCGTCGAGAACGGTGTGGCAGCGGGATCATGATGTTGCGTCCCGAAGTGGGGACGCTAAAAGGCGACCATTTCTGGTTGCCTAATCAGGCGGTTGGCAGCCGCCTCTGACCCGACTTTAAAGAGTGTGAGGGCTGGAGTAGTAGTCGGGCCGGTGCTGTATGTTTTTGCTCCCTTTTTGCGCAAGTAGTTTGACAACATTTCCGTTTTGGCATCGCCAAAGAGCAGGCAGATGAGCAGGCAGCTTACCGGTCAAAGAGAAGTTGTTGACTGACTACCTACATAAGTTGCGGCCGTATCTCTACCGCATGGAGATAAGGCTAGGCATTAAGTCTGCAAAAGCATTCGCCCTTTTAGGAAGGTAGGCGGGCCGGGTCCCGACGCCGTCAACTGCGGGCTTACCGCAAGGCGCCAGAGGCTTGAGTCTGAGCAGTCTCACTCAGTTCTAAGCAAGCCTGACACCGCCTTGCCCAAACATCTTTAAAGGGCGCCATAGGCGAGGACTTTCACTGCCGATGCCAGGTCGAGTCTGTGTTGCGCTCTACCGGGTCCGCGCTAGCTGGACGTTGCACAGTTCCTTGGGCATCAGATAACAACCTACGACCGTTTTAAGATATTCCAATTTTGATGGAAACCATATTGGTACAACAAATTTTACCAGCACTCAGCCACATAGGGTTGAGGGTGTCAAGTCGCTGGTGGCGCAAGAGTAAAAGCCCTTCCCCAGGTTACAGTGACAACACGAGTGGATGACAATGTTTTGGTGGTATTTACAACATGCGACTGCCAGTCACTGACCAGTCAAAGTCTGAGGTAGGTATTCAGCTCAAGATCTGCTGGGCCTTTGGCTGCCCGTAATCAGAGAGTGGACCGAGCAGCAATTCAGAGTCAAGATGCCGGCTCATCGAGACCCGCAACGGAGTTACAGCGAAGAAAGTTGAAGTGTGCGGAATACTGAGAACCACAGAGAGTTACAGCAGGTACATCTGGCGCTCCTTTACTGCGGTCGCGACGTACGTATCTCGTAGCTCTTTGCGTTACCGAAGGACTGGAAACGGGCTGCTGTGGCATCAAGCGCTAAGCCCGGCTCGGATGAGGGCAGGGGGACGGGCTAGACCGGCGCGGATACAGAATTGTTCGAGGCTTCCAGACGGTAATTTCTGAAGCCAGAGCTTGATTGGCTGGAATCTCGCCCCAAGGCTCCTCGATTTGCGACCGCACCACCCAAAAGAGGTGAGGCGTTCGTCGGCCGAAAATGCCCCTTGGCCTTCAAATTTCGACTGGTTCTGACACGTTCTCGATGAATCGTCTCGCAAGTGGGGAACATACCGCGACCTGACGCCGGATGCCCCGATCTCTGCGGAGGATATCGCCCGCGGCGCCCCTGTCGCTGGTGGATTCCAATGGGGGCCCACGATCTTGGACGTTCCGTCGGTGAGGACGAAGTGAGGTTCTGTACGGATAGCAGGCGTCGATCGGCGATGCGGCTGAGACAGCAGATGTGGCTGGTATGCTGTGGCTTGCCGGAAGGCTTGCTGGAAGCCACGCAAACGGGAAACCGGGAAATCAACTGATACTAGGTGCAGTCAGGTTGTCGCCAAACTCCTGATGCCGGCAGGAACCGTAGAACAATGGATTTGATGCCGTGACATGCGCGGGCTGTCACTTTGCAGCGAAGATACACCATGGGTGAGGATCAGGATAATGATGGCGATTCGCGACGGTGGATCAGCTGCCCTGATGTTGCGGCTCATCATCGCACTGAGCGGCAACGAGTTGAATCGCAAGTTGAGTTCCGGGTGCGAGTTCGGCGATTGGCGCTCAAAGTCGGATAGCTCAATAGCAATTGCGTATCGGAGCCAATAGCGGCGGCAAGGAGCATGGGCGCATGGGTTCAGAGGACGGAAGAGGAAGGCTTCCAGAGCGCTGCCACGCCTTGACAGAGAAGGACTGGGCAAGCGCCATGCAGAATGTAGGAAAAACACCGATGATCGTGATGGGACGGGACGGTGCCTGGCGGGGCGTTGCTTGGGAAATGGGAAAGGCAGCTGGCACGAGCCCATAGTGCCATTTCTCCAAAATGCCCATCTGTCAGTTGGCCAAGAAAAGAGCTGCCACCAAACATCTAGATCAGCAGAAAACAACAACAAAAAACCAGACCAAAAGGCAAATGAGCTCAAGAGGGCTGGAAGAAGAGGGGAGAGTTAACCCACTTTCCATTTCATTGGGCTAGGATATCCACTAGAGAAAAAAAAAAGTCTCCTTGCTAATGATGCACATTGACGTCATTTGGCGCTCACCCAGCGTGGCAGGAACATGCTTCAGGGGTCTGAATGGTCATGCGTTGGTCGAGGCAATAAAAAAAGGGAAAAAAAAACCAAAAAAACCTGGGAGATGGGTTCGAGCGGACGCCGTGCCGTGCGCAAGACTTGGATGCAGCGTACCATGTCCCAGCAGACAACAAGCAACCAGCACCCGCAAGCTCTGCTGGCCTTCGGAGCAGTGTCCGTTGCCTCATGTTGTGTCGTGTCGCTGTGAGACGCCTGGGGAAACGAGTCGAGCTGCCGCTGGGAGGGAGGGCTGAATCGCGACAAGACCGATTTCTTCAACCGGGGACGACGCAATACGTCGGCAAGTTGTCCTTGCATGCGAGCAAGTGTCTCGAGTCCGAAGTCTCTGCCTTGTGGACGCAGCGTCGGGTTGCAGAGCTTTCATCCTTTTCTAGCAGCATGTGGAAAAGCTGCGGATACGTGTAAGGAGTTCCGCAGGCCTGTGAGGCAAGTGGTCGACGCACAGGGACGATCATTTGCTGGCGGGCGCGGATTGATGAGATAGAGATGTACAAAGTTGGGCTGTGTTCGTGACACGTCCTGTCACAGTCCGAGGAGTTGTTGTGGGTTCAATTGAAGTGGTTAGAATGGAGTGGACACTTGGGGCCATTAGTCCCGTGTAGTCGGCGGCCCAGAATCTTTGGCGTGTCTACGGATAGTGCGGTGCCTGTTCCATCGGCACGGTGGTTGTTTGACCAGCTTCGCCAGAGAACAGTGTTGTCGTCAAACAAAGAGCAGAATCTGGAAAACGACGGCGTGGACGAAGAACCAAACACAGCCCTCGTATACGCAGGTAGGAAATGGATCCGTAAAGTGAGGCTGTAATTTTCACGATGTTCCCCTCGAGGCGCCGAGCTGGCCGTTGCCCAGGGCGTGCCCTGGCTTGTTGTGGGTGCACTCAACGGCGGACCCCACTACCTACCGGAATGTACACAATACCTACCTTACCTTGCTTCTCCGTTCAACGGTAAGTAGCTGTCCCTGAGGCGCTGGAGCGTTAGGTAAGGTACAGTGCTGCGTCGTCCGATAAGCAATCGAGTCCCCCGCAGGTGGAGATTCGGGGCGGGAGCTCTGTCACTTGATCTCCGTCATCTTGATATCGCTTGGAGGACCTTGCTGGGATGGCCCACGAGGCATTCTGTGAAGAAGTGAGCAGCGAGAAGCGGCAGCAGCATATTATGCGTCGAGAGCCGTTGTACGACAGACTGCACCTCGCCGCGTGACGACTCAACGGGGGAGCACGTGAGCTCCGAACACAACCACGTTCGTCCAAAGTGTGCGCTGTAGAAAGACGGGACGAGTACGCGTGTGTTGTACGAACTGATTGTCGTATTCGGGGACTACGGAGACGAGTAGGGCGACCGACTTGTGACGTCGACGCGACTTCATCGAGGCTCTGCTGAGCTTCGTCACACAGGACAAAAGCACCCGGTGTTGTAAGTCAGATCCAACAAGCTCGACGGCTCGGGTTCCGGATATATGCGCAGTAGTTAATACAGCGGCATGCGGGTGCATCTTGTTTGCAGACGTATGATTACGGTTTTGCAATTGGTCTTGGTCGATGATCTGTTCCAGTCAGCCAGCAAATGGCGCGCGAGCATCTGGCTTCAGCGTCGCAGCGCGTTTTGGGAATTTGTGGGCAACTGGGATAGAGTTCATCAAACTTCTCTGTAATGGAGGCTTGCATTCTGAATCTTGGTTCGTTGAGTGTGTCCGTATACGGGGGCATGCCATGGACAGAGAGGCCGATCCGGACGGGGCGGACGGAAAGTGCAAGGAACGGAATCAGAAAACCGGCTGAGAGAGACACAGACAGAGGCATGGTGGTGCCCCCTGGGGACCGCATCGTGGGAACCGTGGGTGCAGTCGGACCGGATGCGTTGATGATTCCGTCTGATGGCTGGCATGATGTGTTCCATGTCCCGTATTTTGTCTGGGACGTTTTGCAACCATACGGCGCGGCGACGGCATGGTGCTGTTGAGAGTCATGAACTTGCCTCTGCCTTGGAGGTTGGGAGAATGCATCATGGGCCGGGGAGAGTTCAAATGGGCCACCGAAGCCAGCCAAGGCGTGGTAGTGGTTGGTTTCTAGCGGCTCAGATGTGCAGGGCGAATGTGAGAAGACGAGCAGGCCACGAATGGTATGGGAGTCCTGGCCATGATGGTCGCCGAGTGGGCTCCGTTACGGGAATCGTGGAGTTGGAATTGAAACGGCGGAGAGCATCCGATGGAGACCGTCAGAGAGGAGGGCCCTGAGAGGTTCGATTGCCGCAATGTCAGTCCAGGCCAAGGTTAAGTACCAAGCCGCAACTCTGAACCTACAGACGTTGCTTCACCGAGTAGAGTGCCTAGGTGGGCGATAGGTAAGGTAAGGAAGACAGACCATGGGAAGACGGAACAGAATCCTTACCTTGCGGGACGGGAGAAGCGAGTATCGATGTTCCTGGCGGTGGCAGGGCCGTGAATGCGTGCTTGAGGCCGGGGCCGAATGAGGACGCCAGCCCACCTCAGGCTGCCCAGCGCCTCTCAGATTTAATAGTGGATTCCACAGCGAATTGCGACTTTACAACTGATTTCCATTGAACTGCAGTGCAGCGTGGGAGGGCCCGTTGGTGGGTGTGGTGTGGGCGTCGGACTTTAGACACTCTTGGGGCGGGCTACGCATTACCTGAGGTGCTGTGTAGGTACCTAAGGTAGGTAGGTAGTTTGTTGATGTAATGCGCTCCACATTTAACCAGGGCATCCACCTTATCCGTATGTGATGTACATCTCATGTGCGATACTAAGGTACTGTATGCAGTGTGTGCGCAGCGCGGGTAAGGTACAAGTACATGAAGCGACAGCCTGCCCAGTATTGTGCGATGGCCGTCAAAGGACATCTCTTGGACTTGGAGGCGCAACAAGCAACAAGCTGCCTAGAGAACCGAATAAGTGTCAGATTGAGATGAGACGGAGGGAGAAAGCCATTTGATCCGCATCGTGAGCGTGAGAACGATTGGCTTAGGCCACTTCCCCTTTCTACCTGTTTAGCCCAGCCACATCCACTTATAGGGGTTTAAAAGCTATAGGAAAACTCTATTAGTAATACTAATAAAGGTACTTACTAAAGTGCTATAATACTATTTTAAAAACTAAAGAATCTAAAATATAACTTATTAAAGTTATAAAACTATTATAACTTTAATAGTATAAGAACTTTTAGAAAGTTACTAATAAGTATATAGAGGGAAAAAATCTATTTAAGATACTAAATCTTTCTAATCCCTAATTAATATAAATATACTTATTATAAATAATATTAAAATATTTAAAAATAAGTTACTTTTAACTAACTTCTTTATAATTAAAACTATTAATATTAAGATAAAAGAATAATATAACCTAATTACTATTATTAATAATTACTATAAACTTATTATACTTTTTATTAAAAATATAATCTATTTATATACTAAGATAAATTTATATATAAAAAGAGTTTTAATCTATTAAATAGTAATTTACTTATTCTAACTTTAGAATAATAATCTAAATAGTATTAATATACTTAAAAAAGAGTTTAAAAAAATTTATAGAAAGTTAAAAAGAGGGAAAACTTTAAAAATAGATATAAAAGAAGTTAATTAAATTATAAAATACACTAACTATTTTAATAAAGTTAAGGAGGTTATTATTTCTATTAAACTAGGTTTTTAGAGCTAAACGTATAAAGTTATAGCTAGAAGGGTGTAGTTATAGGGGTAACCCGCTAAAGTTCCTAAAAAGTACACTTTAATACACTATATTACTTTACAGTAAAAGTGCTAGCTTGGGCCACTTGAACCAGACTGGTTAGCGAGAGATGTCTAGGGTGGAAGCTGCAGTTGATTGGGATGGCATCTCTGGAGAAACGAGACCGTCGTGACCCAAATGCCACTAGGCAACATTCATACGGTATTTGTACACTTGCACGGTTAGCCCTCCAAAGCTAGGGTTCCCGTGACACCACCAACGTCTGAACCTCACGGAGCGCAACAGTACGGAAAGTAGATGTTAGCAGTGTCTGATTGGGAATGAGGCACCCGACACCATGCGCCGCGGATGACCCGTACCGTACCGGCACTTGCCCTCAGCGGTACGGCCCAGTGCGACTGGCCGGGAAGGTAGGCGAGAGTGCTAGTGGCCAGGGCTATTTCGTGTACCAAGCCGGTCGTCTTCCAAGGAAGCACCCGTTGGCGGTGTTTGTTTTTTCTTCTGAGGTTGGATGCCCGCTGGCTGGTTGCGCCGGACAGAGAAGGTTGCGATGTCATTAGCATATACGAGGCCATTGCCAAGTAGTGAGGAAGAAGAATAACACGCAGAGAAAGAGGCGTCAGAGTGAGTCCATGTAGCGGCAGGACTTCCACAGTTGTGCGAGACTGGAGGAGGATACGCAGAGTAAAGTAGCCTTAGCAAAAGATCGATGTTGAGCGGGCAGTAAGTATTTCCAGTGCTGAAAGGGGGAGGAATTAAGGTACCTACCTAACCTCAGGTAAGGAGGTAGGTAGGTAGAGATAGTAGGGAAACTGGGCGGTAGGTAGACAGACAGCGAAGAGAGAGAGAGAGAGAGAGAGAGAGAGAGAGAGAGAGAGAGAGAGAGAGAGTCCGGGCGGGAGAGCAGCCCGGCGTACCTAGGTACCTACCTTAGGTGTGGAAGGTAGGTAAGGCACCTGGAGCCTGGAGGGCATGTTCCATCCAATGTCCTGGTCTTCTTCACCTCAGCTCCCACCTCCCAACTACGTCATCAAGCAGGAACATTCTCATTGAACGGGGCTGCCCACCCTTTCCTTTCTTGTTCCTCCGTTTCTTGCCTTTGCCTTTGCCTCTGTCCAATTTCTCTGTCTCTTTCTCTGCCTTCCTACATTTTTGCCTTTGCCAGCCCGTTGCATGCCCGTCTGTCCGTCCTGTCTGCTACCTCACTGCATCGTTGTCCGCGCCGCTACTGCGTGTTCTCTCGCTTCGCTTCGTTTTTTTTTCTGCTCCACGCCCCGATCCTCCTCCTCCTCCTCCTCCTCCTC